>JAQBSW010010632.1:0-23387 GCA_029291075.1 Eudiplozoon nipponicum | reverse complement strand
TGGAGATTGATAAAAAGTCACCTGATGCTAAGGCCTTTCTTATGGCTCTCATGGATAAGCTAGACGAATCCAAAAAAAGTCTTAAAGATGAAATTGGTATAATTAATGAAACAGTTGCCCAAGCTCAGCTGGAGGAATACGCTTTAAAAATATTTAGTGCGGCGTATAATAAAGATTTGCAAAGTGACTTTGGGCCGTAATTCTTTCTATTTAATTTTATAGATCAACAATAAAGCTATTTTTCCTTGCTGGAAATCTTTTGGATGTGGAAGAGATTTTCGGGGATGTTACAGAACAGGTACATATGATCGGTTATAATCCCATAGGTTGAGCGTGCCAGAAAATATTGCAAGTACAAAGCTCTTTATTTGACAAATTGTCGTAAGACTGGAGAAACTCCACTTCCTGGACCAATGGCTTCTGATAATGCGGAGGAACTTCCAGGTTAGTTTTATGCTCACGTATTATGTATATATATATCATATTAATTTGGCAGGATTAGCCAGCCCATTATTGGTATCCTTTTCGAATATGAATGTAAAAACAAGGATGTAGTTTAAATGAAGGGATTTGCCTATATAACACAGAAATTAGGTTATCTAGATCTCTGCACAATGCCATTATGGCGAATTACGATTTAAGGCCAAAAGACATGGACAACAAGACTTTAATGTAAATCGGATTTGGTCAAACCTGTTTAAATTACCATTTTATTTTCGCCAGAACTATACCCCACTGAAATATCTGATGCTATATACAGTAAATTTCAAAACGTAATAGGGTTTAATTGGATTAAGAGCATACTTTACAGATCAACACACAGGAAGTGAGAAACGCACACAATTCAGTTTAAATTCAATTATTGCCCAGAGCCAGAGAAAAGCTTAGGCTAAGACCACATATACAGAAATAGGGAAGAGCTAGGGTTAAGCATAGGTACTCATATAAAAGGTATACAGTAACTAACAACATAAAAAATTATATATATATATATATATATATTTGTCGAGTGGGCGTTTTCATGTACTCAATGTATATTTGCTTGTAGAGTTTTATTTACTGAGGCCTTTGTTTGATTCAAACTTTTAAGTGAGTCGAAAATTAAAATATAAATAGATCTGTTTTGAACGAGATTACCAGAGCATATTGTACCTTGTTATTAAAAGCCTGATGAAAGTACCGGAGATGATATACCGAAACATTGCCAATCAACGAATATTAGATCATACCTCATTTCCAGTAGTTTGTACGAATGATGTGGGAACCTTCGGAATGAGGGGATGATTAAGTGCCCAGCTATCAAGGAAGACGAACTCAACGATAACTTTGAAATAAGGATCGATCGGATATATTCGGAACTAATAGTCAAAATCGTGAATACTTTAAATATTTTGGTAGCTCTTGTACGCTGCTTAAACATGTCAGATGACCAACTATAGTTTTCACCGTTTTTTACAGTTTTGTCATCCTTTTCTTTGTTTATTTTTCGTTTAAGTCACTGTCGGCCGAATGTCAGAAAACATTGATGAAAATTTAAATGTTAGTAGTAACTGTTCGTGTAAGGCCTTTCTACTACGTGCAATCATCATTGCATCTAGTTAATGGACGTTGATTTCGTTAGCTTTGATAATTTCATGGCGTGATTGTCAGGCTTTATTGCTCAATGTCTTGAATCACAGATGGGGAAAATAGCACATTCTTGTTATCGAGTATATAATACTGTCGCATCACTATCTCGCGTAATAAAATTTAATCTGGTGGTAGATTATTTGTAGAAATCCAGCATTACACATGGTTTAGTGGTGAGAAATTGTTCATTTTGCATTTTAGTCGTAGACTACTAGTACCCATTGTGCGAGACATCCAGGCCTCCGTTCATGTATCTTTTCAATGTATGGGAATAAGTGTAAAAAATAGTGCGTTCAAACAGCCACGAAGTTCTTGGTGCTCAGACTATCTAGATACATTTAGTCTCGAGAAATATTTAAAGGTCTGGTACAGACAATTCTGTCCCAGCTTTGGTCTATGTTAGGTTTGTGCCTACGCTAAATCGATTTTTCTTGCTATTGTTTTGCTCTTGATTCAACATTTATTTTGCTCCTATTCACATTGTTATCACGTTGAAAACAGAATCCAATAACTGTTATTGCTGCACATGCAGTAAAATTTTATTCAAAAATATATTTTGTTACCGAGGAAGCTAGACTTGCTAACCTTATTCGAGAATAGAAAAGACAGATTTTATTACTAATTCGCACAGTTGTATTAAAAATGTTTTGTGCGTGGACCTCGTTATGAAGCTGTTACTTAGAAGCAAAACTTGTTAGTTAATAATGTTAATTATCCTAAAAAATGAGTTAGGCCTTTTAAAATCTAATACAAAATATATTATATTTAGATGGAAATGTTCAGCCATCTTTATAATGGTTATTTCACTTTGTATTCACAGCACAAGTTTGCTCTTAGCGAATTCAATCAAGAATTATTTTTTATATACACTAATTCGCAAACATATATATTGTGTGCGTAAGACAGCTATGTTTATCGTTGGATTCTGCATATACTTCGCTCTTTGTTTGTACTTTCGTGTAGCTCTGCAATAATCAAAGGTTATTACATGCGCATGACGGAAAACGTTTGCTTACGCCCTCATACAGCTATTCATGTGTGCTTACTTTCCTGTAGTAGAATTCATTAAAAGTTATGCACGCGATTCAGAAAGTAGTGTGAGGCAATTGAGTCGTGACGCCACCTCTTTTATACCGAAGCAGAGCACTAAAATACATAAATAAATTTTGTGCAAATCTGGCTGATCCTCGTGTGCCGCTTAAGCCTAAGGATGACTTCCTCATTGCCTCTTCGAATGAAAAGGTTCTTGTTGGCAAATAGCAAAAGTGCGGTATTGACATATGTTGTCTTCAAGAGAGTAGTATTGCTTCCAATAGTCCACAATGTCTTTGAACTTAGTTCACAGGAAAAAGCGATTTCTTTCCTTTCAGTGCAAGAATGATCTGGCGAGATATGCGTAGTGATCAACACCTGTTGAATCATCACGTTTCTCCATTTCCCTACAACAGATTAGTCCTCGTAGTCTATATTTTATACTGTAGGCCCATTTCCGTCTACTCAATCCTGCTAGAAAGACTGCTCTGTCACAATGAACAAAAAGGAGACCCGGTGACGGCTTCTTAATGAGATTTAGACATTGGTATTTCTAAAGAAGTTACTTGATATAATCACCTGACCCATTATGCACATACATTTGTCAGCATAAACTAATAATTGTATAGTGTAGAAAAGGCAATTCGTCCAGTAGGTCGGTTTCGGTACCGTCCAGAATTTGCCGCGGACAGGGCTCGAACCTGGGCACGTATGCTGAACACAAGAAACAATTTTCAGTTATTTACTAAATAAATGTTCCTAGTATAAACGAAACACGTGTGCTTGATGAGTTGCTTTTGCTACTTTATGCATAGTATTAGCATATGATATATATATATATATATATATATATATATACTACGGGGTTTGCAGTGACACAATAACCTACTGGAAATCTTGCAACGAATCAAAACTAGCATACTTTATTTCAGTATAATTATATTGATATAAGTTATTAAGAGCTACGTTTTTAATTTGGATTTGGTACTGTTGTAAACCTGATAACGAGATCCAGAAATGGCGTTGAAGAGTGACAATTTCGTATAATATTGAACGTTCCATGAATTGCATGTAAAAGCTTTTAACTGATGATTTTTTTTTAATTAAATTTTTCTTCTTCGTTCCGGCCTATATTAACAGATGTCGGTGATTTGTGTGCTCAGTCAAGTAATAAAACGGGAAACTTGGAAAATAATTCTTCTACGCATGCTGTACCATTTGGTTCTCAAACTACTACGCCGTTTGGCCTTCCCTCAGTTCCTACTCAGAATTCTGTAATGCCATTATATCCAGCAGAACCTGTAAGCTCAACAATTGCCGAGCCCAATCGCGGATGCGTGGACGGTTCAACTTGTGCTGTGACTGATATCATATCTGCCGACGCTTTATCTCCTGAAGTCTACATAAAAGCGCAGAAATGCGCCAAATATGCGTGCAGTGCCATGGACTATAAGGATCGTAATACTGCAATCAAATATTTGACTGAAGCCTTGAGTTTAATGCGCACTGGCAATTAACAAATGAACTATAACAGTACCGATACACTTAAACTACCGGATTAGGAAAATACCAGTAGTTTGTTTCGGCAATTTATGGGTTTAATTTGCCAACTTTTCCACAGTTTTAAAGATGTTAAAAATAAAGGGATTCTCTTATTTTGATTAAATTTGATATCTGTAATATAATTTTCAATAAGATTTGCTTCTTTATTTGTTTTTTAATTTGTCTTGATCAGAATTATTTCATATGCTTAATGTTAATAGTTTAAAAGAAGAAATACAACATGTACGTTATTTATTTTGTAGCTAATAATAATAGGTTTGTGTATTTACTTTTATAGCTAGATTTATTTATATAAGCTTAGTCAATTTTTGTTATTGCGAGTTTAATCTCAAATTTCGCAGTAATATTGTTCTTGTATCTGCCATCCTTGGAAAGTTTTACTTTATACCACAAGTTTCTGCTATCAAATTCTCTTAACACTTCGGCTATTAAATTGTGTCTGTCTTAGAGTGAAATTTGGACACTGACAAGTTGTTACGTAGGGCTAAAATTGATACTTCTTTGTTGCCACGTGAAACAAAACGTGGTCAAGCAGAATTAATATAAATCAGAACGATACATATAATGTATGGGTCCTGTGGAGTTAAGTATGTGTTGTTTAAATCTGAACTAAGTAATAGGTTTCATACTTGTTGATAGCAGTTCTGGCTACTAAGGAGGAACTGTGTACAAGTGTAGATTTATTGATGGCAGATGAATTTTAATTTCTATGCTATGTATCAGTTAGTGTACGTCATCAGCATAGATATCTTTTGCAGCCGTTTGCAACTAAGAAGATTGTTACATGAGTTGTAAGCATCTATATTTTATACCGATATACTACTGCTTGTAGTAAAGGGATATATATATATATATTTTTAATGCGAGATCTGTGGCAGACAGTAACAGCTTTGGGTCGAAAGCGATATTCATGAAGAAAGAATTGCCAAAGAATATAGGTTAGTATAAAGCTGAAAAGCGTATCCAATTAGAGGTTTCGATAGGGTAGAAGATTAGTTGAAGGCTTAATCGAAAACGCTCAGATTATAGAACAGGTCGCAACAATTCTGGCATCCATTGATTTGTATTCAATTAGGACGAAATCGGTCTAGTTGATGGTTCGCTTTCGTTACTAGATGCAGTTTAGTTTATCCAAAAATATACATGCGTATATATATAGGCGTGTGAGCGATGTCTTACATATGATATCATCAACAGAGCTAACAATAATTTTTTAAATGCTCCAATTGTGTGTATTCAAGTGAAAAATATTTATTCGAAGACCTTCGCGACCTAATCTTTATTCACGCTTAATTTTCAATTCATGATTTTTCGGGTTTTGCTTCTGATGTATGTTCGGATTTACCTATATTATATAAAAAACATTTTTTGGTAATCAGTTTAGACATGTTTTTATGTCTTCCTTTATTTAGATTATTCTTTTAGAATGCGAGCCTTAACGGAAGGGTATTAAGAATTATTGTTATTTTGAGTTTTTATTGATATAATTTGTTTATATTTTAATTATCGTAAATTTAGTCGGGTTTAAAAATAGCTAACTGAATTTCTCCTGTGTTTCGAACTATTCGCTAAGTGATTCACTGTTACTAATATTTCCTTCAGAGTGAGCAACCTAGTGCTATTTTACAGGCATTTCGTAACTATGACTAATTTCTTGATTATGTTGCACTGAAGCGTCAGTACTGTATGTTAATTTTATTCTCTTATTATAATAATGATGATATTAATTATATCTCAAAGGGAAAATGTGGCAAAGAACTACCTCTAAATGCATAAGACTAGAATATGTGACGAATAAAATCAATTTCTGCAAGTGTTATGATCCATGTGAGAATTTTTTATCGTGAAATTTTAATTACTTCGTCAATAAGTCCTACAAACGGTAGTTTTGCAGTCATATGGTTAGTCAAATTGAATATTAAATTAATGCCTATTTCAAGTCTGAACATATTTTTTAAACTAAATTTCTACGTCGGTAAAAATTTGCATTGGATTAAATGTGAATATTTAGAATCTGTGTGGCCGGCATTCCAGTTAAAACAAAATATATAGTTATTACTTCGTGGTAAGTCATACAAATTCTTAAAATCATGATAAGAACCAATCCAATTTCATCCAACTGGTCGCACAACATAGCAACAATACAATTAGTCACATGTACTTACGCGTTTCAACGTTCCATGATCACCTTAAAAGCATGAAGGTAGAATGCATGAGGATCAAAATGAAATGAATACATAATGTATAAAAAAAATCAGTTATGCGTCTCATACCCATTGTAACTTCGCGTACATTGAACTTTGCTCGGAATATCGACTACACAGTAACTACGCAGTGATGAACAGGGCATGCTTAGCTTCAGCCAGACTTATATCAGTTATACAGTTAAACAGTGCTTGATTGCGCGGTTGACAATAAATATCCTTTAAATCAAGTTTACGACCTTGAGATAGGCACAAAGCCCACTGGCTCGAATCAGTCGCTCAATAAAAGAAAACTACCGTTCTCATAAACAAAGGCAAGGATGTTATCATATGCGATAATCGTTACATTCCAAATTTCTCCTAGTGTATCCACAAATGACCACATCTAATGAAAGGCAAAACAAAGAGAAAATTAAAATGGAGGGACCGTGCGAAATAGAGGAATAACCAAATATTTTTGTGCATCACCTCCAGTTCATGTTCAAAGTCAAGACATGCCTTTGCTGTTTGCATAAATCAGGATGCAGTCTGTTTATCCACGGCGCTTCATATGTTTCAAATGTGTTTCTGTTAATGCATTTGGTAATTATCTTAAAAGCCACACGTGGAGATCAAACGTGTGATGTTTTAGTGATGTGTTTTGCAATCGGGGCGTGTATTCGCCATATGATTTAACAAAGTAGTTTAAGTTGTTGTTATTAACCACATGGTCGATCAGTCTACGTAAGCCGTGGACAACTTCGACATGTTTATTGATAAACAATGTTTCCGGTACATAATGGAACAGATTTTTGTATCAAGATCGCAACCTTGATTTAATTAATGTTTCAGGTAGACATTAACGGCTTTTTCTTTATGTGTTTTTCGAGAAGTAAAAACCTCCTTAAATGGATCTTTAAGTAAATTGCTTTCTTTTTTTATTCTAAATATGTCTTCTTATTTTAATTTACTCGCTTAACATTAGACTCAATTAATTGTCTGAGGTATCCATTAGACATTAGATCATTTTATATTTGAAATATTTATCATCTTTTAAATCCAGATTAACCAGTCTATAAGGCGTTGAAGACAGCCGCGAAATGTTGATAATTTATACGTAAATGTCACGAAACTGCTACAATTCACATTTTGTGCAGATCAGGTTGGTTTATAGTAAATGGTTCGTTATAATTTACAACTGACCTATACCTTTAATAGTACATCCAAGAACGATAGAAACTCTTCTTTATCATGCTCTGACGAGAAACTGATATTTATTCGTCCTTTGTTGAAATTTTTAAACAATGTTTTTGACAGTGCCCTGTTTTTAAGAGCTAGGAAAATATCCTCAATATAGCTTATATATTGTGAAAATTTACTTAAGCTTCCCTTTATTGATAGCCTATGGAAATATCCGCTAACACTGGAGATAGAATGCTCCCTATCATCATCATCAACATGTTTCTGGATACTTACAGTAAAACAGAAGTGTACTTTATTGGTTCATTACAAAAAAAGTTTGCGTAGAGAATAACTTGGGAGCGAGGGTGACAGTATATTTTGGTCTAATTTCCGAACTATAATGCATATAATGCTAATTGTTTCTTCATTGAGGACATCTGTAAGCATAGACGTCATAACCTTCTTTTTAGTATTTATATATTAAATCCAATTTAAAAATGAATCGGTGACCGATTAGAAGCATCCATAAACAGATTGTTGTTGTGGCAATTGGGTGCTCCCTTCCCCAGTTATTGCGAATATTTCCCTTGGCCAACTTGTAAACAAATCAATATAAGAGAGACATACGTTTGTTCACAATATATGCGTTATATTGACAATATGTTCCTTGTTTTTGAAAACGGGTCGAAGCCATGAACAATGCTTCAAAGCTTACTTTTAATCAGGGCTGCAAACTTGATTAAAAGTAATTATCACTGCTCGCACAACCAATGTTCGTTTAATTCATCAACACCATGTCCTGACATACAAAAGTCAAAAGTGACTAATGTTTCACTGCCATATAACCATAAGTGGTAAAAAAATATATAAGTGAATTTAGACAAATTATTAGTGAGATTTACGAGAGATAGAGGCAGAGAGAGAAGGAATACATTGCTACTATGTGCAAATTTATCAGGATAACTCACAGAAATGAGGCAAACTAGACCTCTTCACAATACCATTATGGTCAAATTAGCTTTCGGGCAAGATGACATTAGCAATACAGGAAACTTTATCTCAGATTCTGCCTCCTTTCATTCCCCTTCCTCTTCTCAATCTAACAATAACACTCTTTTTAGATACTATGAATATGGTTGGTTTAGATCATAACACTGAGCCCAATACCAGGTTCGTTTAATTACTGCTTCAACGTTTCAATAAAGCTCACATTAAAAAGGACAATTTGTCATAAACCAACATGGCCTGCACAGCATCTGCATTATAGTTGTATTGTGCTCTCCAATCCAAGCTATCAACAGCCCTTGGCCATTGTGTAAGAATTGATAAACTGGTTAGTCAATGTTTAGAAGATGAATATATTAAAACAAAAACAGATACTTGTTATAATGGTTATCATAGACAGTTGTGTGAGTCAATCGTTAGAGGGGATAATTTTAAAATATTCGTACGTAGAACCAGAAAAGTAGTCAATCTGCTTTAGCATTCCATTTAAGTTGAACGCTGTTTCACACACAATTAAGTAGAATGTGTAATTGGATTTAACACATGTTTATGTCTACAATTGATAAGTGCACCATTGAAACCTCGCATATGTTCTCTAGAAGTGGTCTTTAGGATATTTACCGAATGCAATAAAAGAAATGCGTTAGCAATTTATGAAGCATTGTAAATTAAAAAATTACAATCTGACTTAAATAAGCAAAAAGCATGTCCGCACATTGAACCATTGTAAAATACAATTCAGTTCAAGTGAAAATTCTACATTTTGCTTTATTGTCGGAACCAAATAAGTCGTTCATTTTTAGTAAAGAAATTGAATGAGAAAACGTGCAGCTATTTATAATTATTTGGAGGGGAGAAGGTGTGATAAAATAAAAACGGCTAAAGAAAACTAAATTCAAATAGCAATTTGCGCAATGCATTCAGCGAGATTGATTATAGCCTAGTTTGGCATATTGGGAACAAACAATATTGCAGAATAAAAAATCATTCATTGCGAGTGTGGTAGCAACATGTTCTTGGTCTCGTATAAATTGTATTTGACCGGAAATGTCGGTTGCACAATTTATATGCAGTCACAAAAATTAACTGATTGTAGCGTTCGCCACAGATAAGTATACAGGAAACACAATTTAATGATTATAGCCTAGTTTGGCATATTGGGGACAAACAATATTTCAGAATAAACAATCATTGATTGCGAGTATGGAAGCAACAGTTCACTTAATCAAGTTTGTGAGTTTGAAACGAGCATCAATCCCATTGTATTTAACCAGTCTTCAAACAGAACAGTGTGACTTAACAATAATTGATTGCGTGGGTGGTGGTAACAATTCCTTTAATGAAGTTTGTGAGCTTGAAACGAACACCAATCCCATTATATTTAACCAGTCTTCAAACAGAATAGTGCGACTGGTGTTAGTTTTCCTGTTTTTCGAATACTGGTTAAAAAAACAATGGGATTGATGTTTACTTCAAACTCGCAAACTTGATTTAAAGAACATTTCGGAGAATTTTGGCATAATAAAGTAAACTTTGAAGCTATAACATCGGGTAAATAGAGGACACACTAATAGGAATTCAGACGAAGAAACAAGAGCAATTTAATTAGTATTTATTGTCCTGGAATACAACATGATAATGCCAACAAGTGCATTTCTGAAAAAAACAACATAAATGGTGTGATTATATTTCCAAAAAAAGATAACCCGGAGCTCTGTTAATGAGCACTATTTAATTTTACGGGCAACTCCAAGTAATACTTCTGACGGGAGTTTTGCCATGTGGTGCTCATATCAATATCGAAAATTTGTTATCACCACCTTCGCAATTAATGCTTTATTGATTGTGTAATTTTTGTACATTTTACGAAATCTGCAAAAAGTTAATTTTTGTGACTGAACATAATCTATGCAATCGAAATTTCCGATCAAGTACAGTGTATGCGAGACTACCGGAGGGGCGAGCCGTACATCTACTATTTCGTTCCTTATATATTTTTTGCGATTTGGTCCTCGCTAATTAGTTTGTCGTTGTACTTTGATGAAAATCATGGAAGGTCGAAATGCGTCTGCACGTGTGATTCACGGTAGTTTTCTGCTGTGCGACTGGTTAAATACAATGAGTGGCGTTTATATCAATTTCAAAAAAATTATTTAAAATTGTTAACACCACCTGCGCAATAAAAATTCATTTTGAAAGTGGTAATTTATCAACAGATTTCTTGTAATCGTGAAAACGGGTCCAACAAATCGTCTAATTCCTTAAGAGCACAGTTTATTCACATTTATAGAATAGAATATCTTTATTTGGATTCAAACCACACATGTTCCATCAAATAATAAAATTAGAAAATTTACAATATAAAAAGATATCACATCACAAAAATATGTGCAATTAGTTGTACTGTACAATTTATCAGCATCAGAAAGTTCAGCTGTAAAGAGTGATAGATTCTTCATCAAAATTAGGAAAATTTAAGGTATAATTCGAGTATAACATTTTGTAAGAAAAAAAGGGAACCATGACTAATAATTGATTGTATGCATTGTTGATTAACAAGATGATATAATGCATAACATTTCAGTTTTAATAATACAAAACTTGAAGATGGAATCTCGAAAAAGTATGCTGCTGAAAACCAATTTATCCTTTCTTTTATTTAACCATGAGAAAATATTATCATAATCAAAATTAAAAATATCAGCAGGATTGAACACTTTTTCTAGTTCGGTAGATAAAAATTTAAAAGACATTTTAGTTGGAGGCGTTTCTCTAAGCCCCTTTGGCAATTGATTGTAAATTTTGAAAATTTTTGAAAAAGAGAATAGCTTGCTCGCAACATTCCCCACCAATGGTGGAGATATTGCAAAATGACCAGATCTAGTTCCAATTTCATGACTCTTTCTTATTGGATTCATATAGGCACCAGTCCACTGGTTCAAATGGAAAGCTTTTATGCAATAGCACATCCTCCGAAACCATAAAGGATGCAGTGATACAAACTGTAATCTAGTGGCGTATATAGTGCAGGAGATAGGACTTATTTGTTTCACAACTTTTCTTTGTACAGCTTCTATCTTATTAGACAAACCCTTTGTTAAAGGATTCCAAGTAGCGCAGCATATTCTAGTATCGGTCTAATCCATATTATAAACATTTTAAATTTTATTTCATTCGATAATATATTTATATTTATTAGTGCCCATCTGTTCTTGGCACTGCCTACTATCCTTTCAATATGTCTCTCATCAGAAGCCGTACAATGAATAGTTATACCTAAATCCTTAATTTCTTGCATAAGTTTAATCTCAAAATTATCATTAATCTCAGCATCATAAAATAAACATAATTAAATTCTGTTCTGTTACCTATTTTTAAAGCTCTCGTCTTTTTACTGTTTATTCTCAGCTCTAGTGTAATAATGTAATATTTTATTTTTAACAAAAGTAGAAAGACGGGATTAATAAATTTGATGGTAATAAGAAATTTAAGGCAAATATTCATTAAAATTCAGAATGGGATAAAATGAAAGCGAGTTTTCTCTTCGCTGATAGGTTGGAACACACTCTTGCAGTTAAACTCTAAAACAAAACGAACCCTCTAACATTATATATGATAGATCTTTAGGTCAAGTTTGCGCAATTCACATAAGCACCGATTCCATTGTAGTTAACCAGTTGCACGAAATAGCATAAACCACTGGCATTCACACATACGCGTCAATACGTGTGACTAACGGAAGGTTTAGTTTGATGTGCAGCTGATTAAATACAGTGGGATTGGTGTTTATAGCAAGCACGCAAACTTGATTTAAAGAATTTGTACGACCAACCAGCGCAACCACTGATTGGTTAGGCATAATAGTTAAACTAATAATGTGCACAATATATATCGACCAAGAAAAATTTAAGCTGACAATTTATTAAAATCACAGAATTTCTTCTACTTTTGTGAGGTGAAATAAAAAAATTTATTCGTGTAACCAAGTGACGCAGCTGTTCTAAAAATATACAGCATATGGTTTTCTACATTGAAACTACTGTCTGTTAAAAAATCGATGGCTGAGAAATGTCAAGGCATCACGCGCAATGAATGCACGTCTGTTCAAAAGAAGTTAATGCTAGTCTCATTTGTGATTGGCCGAAATGCGCATGCTTGATTTAAGCATCGTATAGGCTGTTTTATGATTGGTTGATAGAATCAAGAAAACTAAAGTGTGATTTTATGCCTTTAGAATTTTATACCTATCAAAGCAGGCTAACTTCTAGACTAATTTGAGTTTGTTCATTAAATACCTACAAGATGCCTATGAAGGTTGTGTCTGGAAAAGCGGCAAAGAAAGCGTCTAAAACGAAACGCCCTAAGGCAGACAAGAAGAAGAAGCGAAGGAGGAAGGAGAGCTATGCAATATACATTTACAAAGTTTTACGCCAAGTCCATCCTGACACAGGTATCTCGTCAAAGGCGATGTCTATCATGAACTCGTTTGTAAATGATATCTTTGAACGAATCGCCGCGGAGGCAAGCAGACTATCACATTACAACAAGAAATCCACTATTACCAGCCGTGAAGTGCAAACATCAGTACGCCTTTTGTTACCTGGTGAATTGGCTAAACACGCGGTGTCTGAAGGAACCAAAGCAGTTACTAAATACACAGGAACAAAGTAAATCAGCTGGATTAATTGCTCGCATTTAAGTGTTTAGTTGATTTATGTGCCTGTCTTCATGTGGTGCTTATTTCGCGTATAATTTGTGTACTGTTATTTTATTTGGGAAAATTTCAGAACACAATACATTGTAACATTTTGGCGGATTTTGTTTTCGTAAAATAAAAAAGTTAATTTAAAAAATGCTCATTTTAATTGTTCTTTTTGCGCCTTGGTGACATTGACGCTATCTTAATTCGTGTTTGGAGAACCACGATTATTTGTTTATTGTGATTATTGCGTGATAAATCTTTAAAATAACTGCGTAACTGTTACCACCTGACGATACTTTAATCGGATTTCAAAAAAATGTGTAATATTTTCATTCCGTTTTCTGCAAGCATGACATAAGTGTTCACTAGGAGTAATCGCTTTTGAGTTTCAATCTTACATGTTTGATGCATTAGTCGCCCTAGATTTTCGAAATTTTAGCGTAATGTTCATAGGATCATCATTGTGTAATTACGGCATCTCGATAGGTGTTACTTCGGATTAGATTTTGAGTCGAATATGCTGTGAAGTGCGGGGTTTGTACTCTCTAACCTAGCATATATTTGCTTAGTCCACATATTTCGCAAAGTATGTTCGTGGTTTTTGGCTAAAGTGTTGTCGCTGTCTCGGCAAACAAATACTTTTAATCTATTAGCTTATTCACACTGGAATGAGAAAATTCATTTTAAGATTTATTTTCCCCTTTGTTTAGTAATGTAGCATATCTGAAAGGGGAAATCTTTGGCATAAATTCATCTCAAAATATTTTGTGTAGCAAGATGTTAATAATAATAATAATACATTTATTTGGCAACAAAGGCCAACAGGCCCAACCATTGAAATAAAAAAATCAAAGGTGGGATCTGTGGAGATGAATGAAATTGTGACTAGCAAAGTATTTAATCACAGGGGAGGGAGGAGTTGAGGAAGAGAAGTGCTTTCATCAACTTCAGGATAGTTCGATCTGGTGAAAAAGAGAGATTCTATTTGACTAGATAGGATCAACTGGAGTACAATTCATGAAGGGTGCGAGCATCAATCCGGGGTAGGCTGGTGTCGGACACGAATTTGAGTGTGAGTTCGACCGACAGAGTTCTTTGTCGTGGATATTGAGTCAGCTAGATTGAAGCTTGTGTCTCGTGCAGGATTCACTGGATTCCGTTGAGGGAGGTTATGACTGATGGTAGGCGGGAGGGGAATCAGTGTCCGATGTATACCGTCAGGTGGTCCAGTAGACTTTTCGAGTTTCCGGCCGTTCACTGAAACGAAATGGAAAAGAATTAGTTAAGTAAAACATGGTAAAGTATTCACTATTTGGATGCGACAGAATAGAAATGTTATCAGGGAGTCAAGTGTGAGAAATTTAAAATCAGGGGGAAACGTGGAAATTGGAGGCCAGCAAGAAGGGACTTCACCCTCCGAAACTAGTTATAAGAGAATAGCCTGGAGATAAAAGAATTGCTTTCGTTTAAAAAGGAACGAATTGCGCTTCACATCGGTCGTCTCGCATAGAAGTTTGCTAAAGAAGTACTTTTTGGCCGCCTTTTTAAATTCGTGCTGGGATAGGAGTTTTTTCCGTGGGAAGAGTGTTGAAAACACCAGTGGCTTTGGAAAAGAGATAGATTTTGTTAAATATATTGGGAGTATGGCTGGATTGGATTAAAGAGTTGCTAGAGCGTGTGGCGTAGTGGTGACTTGGGTGAGCGAAGTTGGACAGTGATAAGCAAATTGTGATCTTATGAATAAAATAAATGACTTGTAAGTGACGGGTAAACCAAAGCGGTAGAAGGTTGGCTAGGCGTAGGCGTTCCCGATAATTTTGGCTGTGAGGGAAGACTCGCTTTAGAAATCTAGAGGAGATCTGTTCGATGGCGTACGAGGAAGCTAGAGTGAGAGGACAGTATAATTCGCTAGCGTATGAAATGAGAGGTAGGAAATAGACATTGAATAGCGTGAGTTGGAGGGTGGAGTTGTTAGTCTTGAAGCAGATCAAATTGGCCCACTTGAAGAGTTTGGAAGTAGTGTGTGGAAGGTGTGGGGAGAAGTCTAGAGATTTTGAAAAATAGATATCAAGATGCTTGGCCGAATCTATTATTTCAATATCAAGGGGATAATTTGCATCCGGGAGAGAATAGGATGAGTCGGAGGAGAGTTTCATCAAACGAGTCTTGGCTGGGTTTAGTTTGAGACCAATATTGCTAAGCTGGCAATGGAGCGATAATAAAAGCTCCGATATAAGGGGCAAGGAAGGGTTGGATGCTGTGGGGTTACTGAATACTATGACCATGTCAGTCGCTTATTTAAACAGCTTGAAAAGGTTGTCCTCAATCCGTACCTGCACGTGTGTAAGGTTGAAAAGAATAGGACCAAGTACGGAGCCCTGGGGAACTCCAGATCGGATAAGGGCTGGCCTTGAGGGACTTTCCAACTTTTGCAGTTGCGCATCGGTTTCGGAGATAGCAACTGATAAGATTGAGGACGTTGCCGCTAAAATCACTGCTTAACAAGGCGGATCCAATTGCAGGAAGTGACAAAGAATCAAAAGCCTTGGATATATATAGGAAGAGGAGAGTTCATTCATGACCTTTGGAATAAGAGGAGTAGCAGTGATTATGGACACTGACTATGTTGGTGGAATAGGAGCTGACATTCAGGAAGCCATGTTGATCGTCGAGGAGATAGAAGTTGTCCTGAGACTTAATGAAAGGGTAGATTAGGTTGTATAAGATCCTATCAAAGATTTTAGTGAAAGAAGGGACGATAGTAATTGGGCGGAGATCTTTCAATGAGGAGATCGACGAAGTGCCATTTTTTGAGATAGGAGAGATCGTCGAATTAAGCCATTCCAAGGGAAGATAGGTAGTTTCGAGGTATCGGTTGATAACATCGACAACCAGAGAGAAGAGATTCCAGCCATGAAGTGCTATCATGCTGACCGAGACACCGTATTGATCAAATTGGTGTTTAGATGTAATGTCTTTAATCGCTTGAGCGACGGAAGCCGATGAAACGTTGAACCAGCGTAGGTTCTCAGCGTCTCCGTTGTCTAGCATCTCAGCAGGTGGAGTGGGAGTGGAGAAGGAGTCGAGGAGATCATTTAAATAATCGTCGGCAAAGCAGGAGTCGTCCGACCGAGAGAAGTTTATATATGAGGATTTGGACTTTTGTAGCAATTGGTGTTTGATGACTGCGAACTTTATCCGGGAGTTAGATGCCGTGCGTATGTGTCTCTCGATATTGAGCGCTTGTTTGTTGATAACCTGTTTAATGTGCTCATCAATACGTCGCAGTGCGAGAGCGCCAGCAAGTGATGATGTGCGCAATCTACAGTTGCGTGCAAGTTTGTCGTGTGCCTTAAACAAGGTGTTCAACTTGTGTTGAATAGAGGTGGCAGAGTTAAAGCGGGAGGATAGGATGTTATGGATTTCGGAAAAGCATAAGAGGAGGTTGACTGGGAGAAATAGATCCCTCCAGTTAACGGCGTCACAGTTTCGGTGAAACTGTTCCCAGTTGGTAAATCGCCTGAATGATTGAGTGCCATCTCTAGGAATAAAGGATAAAAGAGGAATAATAAAGGATACCTGACAGTGATCGAGATTAGGAAAGATCATCCGAGATTGGACATTGGTCACCTCTTTGTTTGAGAGGACACAGTTAAGTTGGTTGTTCCCTCGGGTAGGGAAGTGCACGAATTGATTTAATAGGTTATCTGCGAAGAGCTGAAGCAGCGGGTGACTTTCAGAAGTTATATTTTCCAGTCTACCAGGGCGAGGTTAAGGTCGCCCAGAACGACGTAAAGATCGGAGTGCTGAGAGAATAATTTGGACAAAAGTTTAGCCCCACGAGTGTCGTTGATGATTGATAGATTGAGGGGTCTGTAGACAACACAGGTAGATATACTTTGGTTAAGGATCAGTAGCTGAAACGAGAAAAATTCTATTCCTAGCGAGTTCGATGTGGACAAACGTTTGGGCGTGAGAGAGGATCGGACATAGGCAGCCAGTCCGCCCCCTCGACCGACAGTTCTGTCACTACGAAGTAAAGTGTAACCTTGGACGAGGACAATGACATCGCAGTGTATGGAAGGGGACAACTAAGAAAGCATATGTCTAGCTCGTTAGAGGATAGAAATGCTCGCAGTTGATTGATTTTTGGCGTAAGTGATCTACAGTTGATAAAAATTGCTGAGAGTGATCTGTGGGAAAGATGGTTAGACCGGGGAGGAGAAGCGGGCGGGAGCTTTCCGCTGGCGGTCGGAGCAAGATCGAGGGCTGATGAGGGTGACTGACCGATTGTTGACGAGAATGGAGTGGTCAGCATCGATCTGGATCGCCTTTGTCCCACTTTTTTCGGGTGGGTGAGGTAATTTGAGGATTTGAAAGCAGAAAGGAGACGAGTTATCTGGGCTCGAGGGGACGCTCTGGAGCGGCGTTGTTGAGTTGGGAGGGGACAGAATCTGATCAGGGGCTGAGACGCAACTATCCTGAGTGGGGTCGATGTGGTTGGTGGAAGAGGGAGTTGAAGTTGATGGGGCTGAGTTGATATCTCGCATAGCCTTGGGCGTCTTACGTTTGTCAGTTTCTGGACATCTGCATCGGTGGTGAAACTGACATGACATTGGAATGTGGGTCTGGCAGACGAGATAGGGGGAGAGGGTCCGTTATTTGAGGACTTAACGCGGCGTGGTCGGCCACGACTACACGGTAAAGCTTGAGATTGGGAGGGGGGCGGTCGTGGAGTATGGGCCATTGATGAAGGGAAGCCCTTCAAATCGGGAGGAGGTCAGCAGGAAGGGGCGTCGCCGAGGATGCCGCCGTTTATTAATGCAATTAAATATCGGTGCTCATTATTGCTTAAATTTATTGGTTTTAATGGGACAGAAATTTGTTCTAACACTTGGATAAGCACATTTTCAAAATGAGCTTCTCAGTAACTGTCTGGTCAAAACTGAATTAATCCAACTATGGAATAAGGAACATCGATAAAGTAATGAAAAAACCGAGTTTTTTCAAAGAAAACAATGGTAAATGGCAAAATATATCCTCTATCTCAGAATTTTGAAAAGCAACAACGAGAATGTGGCAGTGACGTATTTCTGGGGCTTCTATTAACCATTTATTCGTAACTTCTATTAAACGTTCATTATTCATAGCTTGTGCGGGACAGAAAACCCATTTTTTGGGTATAAACTTCAGCATTTACGATAATTGAACTAATGTTAAAGCTGAATCATATGATTTAAATAATGAAAATGCTTTAAAAGAAACATGTTGCGCGACAGGAAATAGATAATTTAATTTTAGTTTCACTTGAATGACTGTAACACGTGCCTGTAATTACATGTAAAAGATTAGTTCTCAGTCTTAAGTAAACGCTCACGCACAAACACACAAACACGCTTATCAAGTGAATAGTCAGATGTTGCCAAATCGCTGTAATTTCACTGGGATGAGTGTACACGTGCATTAACTGATTACTCCTCAATCCAAAATAAACAAGAACACATACACACAGGCATGACGTACGCTTATCTAGTGAGTTGTCAGTAATTGTCATTAAATCACTGTAATCTCATTGCAAAGAGTTTATACATGCAGACATATACACAAAAAAATTTAACATACACTTTCCTAGCATTTTTTAAATAATCGTTATGTTTAAGATATCTAACAACAAGTATAAATGAGGCAGTTTAAACTAATATTTCCACTTGACATAGTGATTGTCAACTTAGTGGGTGATATGTTTGCCATTGGAAAAGATTTCCGTACCCGGAAATCGAAATATCTGGAAAAATCATGATGACAGTGGATTCAAACATTTCGGCACGCAATCCGAAAATCAGGTAAATGAAAATGCTTTCCGCTAAACTTCTTTTGTTTTTAATAGCTATTCTATAGTTAACTATTTGTGTGTTCTTATCATGAGATTTCTTTAAATAATTTTATCTTTAAGCTTCATTGCTAGTGATAAACAATAGCGAGTTTAGTTTTTAAATCATTGTGTAACTAAGATGAGCTACTAATTTAATTATGTATTAATGGGACTTTGTGCCGTATTGTGTAAAAATTGAAGCTTAGTTAAACCACAACCATTGTGTAGACACTGTGGTTATCCACCTGACGTGTGGGTTTATGACGCAAATAAATTTTATTGGCTCTTCAACAAGTCACCGAATTAAAAATCTGACATTTTTTATCATTGATGACGTTAACATTTCGGTAATGCGGAATAATTTAACTTTAAAAATTGCAGGGTTAATGTGATTAAGATGAACACTTTCAATATCTACATTTTATGGAATTTAGACAGCTGGCATTTCATTTACGTTCATTTGTATCCAGAACTGTGTTGAATGAGAAATATATATATATATATTGTCAGTATAAACTAAAAATCTAAAATAGAGAAGGAAATTCATCCATTAGACCGGTATCGTCCATAGTTTTCCGCAAACGGAACTCGAACCGGGACGCATTTGCTTTGGAGCCTGAGAACTATTCATTGTGCCACCAAAACCGCCTAATACATGCAGTTTTGCATCATTTACAAACCTATATTTTTGGTTAACCTACCCTTCCGTTGGAATGTCTTAAGTCCTGAAGTTCTAACTAGCCATTGTCTATCTGTCATACAACAGACGCCATGTCACTTGGGGAAATCATATTAATTTCAATTCCAATGCGGGATTTTACTTTTTCATATTTCAACATTGAGCAAGTTTTGCATAAGTTAGTGAAAGAAATTCATACAATAGACCGGTTTCGTTTTAATATGGATTCTTCAAGAACTATGCAGAGTTTGCCGCGTACGCAATTTGAATCGGGACACTGGCTTCGAAATTTGGGGACTATCAGTTACGCCACAGATGTAATTTTGAGTAATATACTAATTAATGTTTTTGGTCAGCCTTTCTTTCAGGTGGATCCTAAGATATTCTAAATAATTCCCACTTGGAGGAAATGTTAACAAAAAATATGTTTGAATAAGACACAAAATTTCATCTGGTATGCTGTACCGGTGGTCAGTTGACAGTCTCCAGAATCCGAAGCAAATGCTTTCCCTCATGATGAACACTTCCGACTTACCTTTTGCATATTTAGCTAAAGTTAGTCGTATTATTTACATAAACCCTGAAATATTTTAAGGTGCTTGAATGACATATATACATTGAAAAATCACAAAAAAACAAGTAAGGACGCAAAATTCGTATGACGTAGAATTGGTGAGTTTTGTATTTTGGCCTGCTTCAGTGGTCAAATTTTGTACTCCAGGTGTATGGTGCAGTTCAATGTGCACATTCAATGTCGAGAACTTTCAAAGACAACTTACAATATTGTGGGATCGATATAAGTTATAGAACTGAATCTAGCCCGAAATACGATGATTATGCCGGACGCGTCCACCATAATGAAAAGCTTGCGTCATACGCCTCATGCACGTTTGTATTTCAAGTTATAAGTTCTTACTAGTATGAAAGTATTAAAGTGCAATGAACATAATTCAACTATGATTCTAAACCTCATCTACTGGTTGATTTAGTGAGTGGTTGGCTGTGGTGGTCAAAAAGAAAGCTCAAACTGTGGTGCAAAGGTAGCGTGTCTGACTCCAGATCAGAAGGTTGCAAGTTCAAATTTCTTCAGGCAAAATTTAACATTGAATATCTTCGACAATTTATCAGTGCGTGCGACTAGCGGTAGTTTTGCTATGTTGCTCAACGATTGGTCTAATGCAATGGGATTTGTGTTTACTTTAAGCTCGCAAACTTGATTTAAAGAAAAGTATAGAAGCTCAAACTCAAAATCAACAGTAAAGTGAGCATATGGACAGGGTATTTGCTCCAGAAAAATTAGGCTCTAGTGACGAAGTCAATGTTCGAGCTGATGCAGTACAACAGTCTTTTAGTAAAAGTATACCATTTGATTTCCGTTTAATGAATGTAGATCTAAATTCTTTTTTGCTGAGAAGAGTTGAATTTACAACACCGTTTCTATTGACTGGTTTTATTCTACTTATAAATTGCACGATTGATCGCCCGAACAAAAAACATTCAGTTAAAATTGGAACTTCAAAATCTTTAATCTGTTTAAGCTTTGATGATGATGATGATGATGATAATGATGATAATAATAATAGTATTAGTAATAATACATCTATTTGGCAACAAAGGCCAACAGGACCAACAGTTGAAATGATGAGGTAAAAATCAAAAGTAGGATATGTAAAGTTGAATTTAATTGTGACTAGCAAAGTATTTAACAATAGGGGAAGAGGGAGTTGAGAAAGAGATGTCCTTTCATCAACTTCGTGATAGTTCGTTCTAATGGAAAGGAGATTCCATTAGACTAGGAAGAATCGATTAGAGTACAGATCGTGAAGAGCCCGAGTATCAATGCGGTATTTGCAGCTGTCGGACAGACGAATTTGATTCTGAGTTAGAAGGCAATGGAGAATCTGCTGCAGAAGTCGACCGACGGAACTCATTGGCGTGGATTTCGAGTTTCTGTAGAGTAGTATTGACTAGGGTAAAGTCGACTAGATTGAAGCTTGTCGAGAGTCCGCACGTCAGTGTCGTTTGCAGGGATCACTGATTTCAGTTGTGCGAGGTAACAGCTGATGGAAAGCGTGGAGGAATCAGCGTCCGATGGATGTCGTCCATGAAACATCTCGCATAGGAATTTATTAAAGAAGTGATTGTGAGCCGCCTTTTGAAATTTGTGCTGGGATAGGAGCTTTATTTCCGCGGGAAAAGCGTTGAATACACATGTGGCTTTGGGAAAGAGAGATTTTGTTAAATATATTGGGAGTGTGGTTGGATTGGATTGAAGAGTTCCTATGGCTTGTAGCATAGTGGTGATTTGGGTGAGCGAAGTTTGACAGTGATAGACTAGTTGTGATCTTATGATCGAAAAAAATGACTCGTAAGTGACGGGTAAACATTAGCGGAAGAAGTTTAGCCAGGAGTAAGCGTTCCGGAAATTCTGTCTGTGAGGGAAGACACGCTTTAGAAATCTGGAAGAAATCTGTTCAATGGCGTAAAAGGAGGCTAGAGTGAGAGGGCAATAAAATTCGCTGGCGTATGATATGAGGGGTAGGACGTAGGCCTTGAACAATGTAAGTTTGAGAGCGGGATTGTTAGTCTTGAAACAGATTAAACGAGCCCACTTGAAGAGTTTGTAGTTAGTATGTTGAAGATGTGGGGAGAAGTCCAGTAATTTAGAAAAATAGATACCAAGGTGCTTGCCTGAGTCTATTAATTCAATATCAAGGGGACACTTTGTATCTGGGAGAGAACAGAATGAATCAGAGGTAAGTTTCATCAAATGTGTCTTATTAGGGTTTACTTTAAGACCCATTGTACAAATCTGCGAGTGTAACAACGATGGAAACTGAGTGATAAGAGGTATAGAGGGGGTTGGATGCTGTAAGGTTACTGAATACGATTACCATGCCATCTGCATATTTAAACAGCTTGAATAGTTTGTCCTCAACCTGCACTTGAGCGAGTGTTAGGTTGAAAAGTATAGGACCAAGTACTGAGCCCTGGGGAACTCCAGATCGGATAAGGGCTGACCTCGAGTGACTATTTCTGACTTTTACAGTTTTTTATGGTGTCGGAGATAGTAACTGATAAGATTGGAGACGTTGCCGCTAAAATCACTGCTTAACAAGGCGGATTCAATTGCCGAGAACGACAGTGAATCAAAGGCGAATTAGGAAAAATTCGATGTTCAAAATCAATACTAATTATATTTCGATTGATAGATTTAATAAAATAAATGTGCTGCCAGGTCAATACGAGATTTAACAGACAACTATACTATATTTTACTTTAGTAGAGGTAAAGGGGACGATGTTATTCATTGCCTCACTGTTTCATTTTTCAGAAATAATTATATTTGAAATTTGATGATGTTTCAACTAAATGATTTTGCGTGCATATATGTAGGGAAGTATGCTAAATCTCATATCTGAAATTTTCGCATTGGAGTAAGTTCAATAGACCGTCAGATAGTTGTGGTCGATTTAGTTTAACAATGAAAGTTAGATTTGGTCAAATAAAACTTATATATATATATATATATATATATAA
>JAQBSW010010631.1:0-23396 GCA_029291075.1 Eudiplozoon nipponicum | reverse complement strand
GTAATTGGATATAAATTATAGAGCAAGCAAAATTCTTTGTGGAAATTGAAAAGATGTTCTTAATGTTGTCAGGAAATTTGCATATTTGGCCTTAGATGAAGACATTAGGCAATATTTCCTTTATAATTTTAAATAGATTGAAGAGTCTTTAGCACTCGCATTCTTCATCGTAGCAGAACAGAAATCTGGTAACTTGGGATCGAAACTCAGTGAACATAGATTTTCCTTTAATAATGTCCAATAAAATTTAAGCGACAGGAATTTCCACTGAAAACTCACAATCACTTCAAATATTTTTTTAGCATATAATGCTTAATTGATAAAGTTTGTTAATTACACAATAATTACTTGGGCCAAAAATTTAAAAATCAAGGTTAGGATTTATGTACCTGTAAGGAAAGTAAGTGTTCTTATTTAATTGTAGAACTCTATTATGGTGAAATTAAACTTATCTCGGAACCCATTTTTGAGTACCATGTGCAGGCTCGATAGTTTGAAAAGCATTATGTTGGTAGATTTATAGGTACTGTATATATAGTGAGTTAGTTTTTAAGTCGCATTTACAAATTTAATGTACGAAGTTTGTTACATTATTGCTTGAATACACATTCGTATAGAATATATTGTGTATTCAATTGTTCAACATTTTTAACCAAATAAATTGTAGGAATAATGTAAAAAAGATTGCTACTGACGAGTCGCGACTATATATTCAAGCAGAATTATCATAAAATTAAACGAACATTATTTGCACGGGCGGTGATTACAATTGCTAAAATTAAGATAACGAAACTGATATAATCACCTGACACATAATGAACCTAAATTTATTTTATAGTGTAGAAAAATAAATTCATCCGGATGACTGGCTTTGTCTTTATTGGGAACTCATGAAATACTGCTATGTATTCAATTTTAATGGTGTCCAGATTACCGCGAAATGTGATAATTGATATAAATGAAAGCCAGCGTGTTTCGATTTTTAGGAGTAACAGGTGTTCAAAAATAATTGTAATTCTCAATGTTAGTGAATTATAGCAAACATCGAAATCCATTGTGTTCGCACCACGTAACTTTTCAGCAACCTTAGTTTTGATATCAGGTGCTGACAAGATTCCTATAGTGTTGTTACTCTTTACAGGGTTGGCATATATATTATACAGTGTGAGTTGAGGTTGAAGTTGCATTGTTGTGGACTTTATATAAAGTTAGCTTCACTATGAGAGATTTACAAATTCGTATAGGACATTGTACCGTCCTATTATCCCACCTTCCTCACCCAAATATATAATGGGTAAAGGGTGTGATACCGGCTCATACGGATGTGTCGCCTGTAAGCATGGAACGAATGTGCACGAGACTATACTTTTCTTTTATGCTGTTTTGGCCTATTTTTCTTGTCTTAATTGAAGTAATTTAATACTGGTTGCGCTGCACCTAATACGTAATTGAATACAATCGAACAATATATTTATACAAATTTCATTGTTTGTCATTGTGCTACGTAGGCCAGAGAAGGTGATTACTAAGAAAGCGAATTCCAGAATATTTTAGACTACGTGCAGCTGGCATCAACAGGAAAGATAACAAAAAAACGTTGAAAATATTAAACGAACATACGTTGCGCGGGCGGTGCTAACAATTAATCCAATCAGGTTTGCGATCATGATATAAAATCTGAACCATTACTTACTTACATTTTGCAGTGATGATTAAAAATTTTATAGCGTAATAAAAGCGATTCATTCAATACACCGGTTTCGTCCTTTGTGGGAACTCATCATGTTCTGATCACGTAAATTTCTGTCACGAATGTTATAGGTTTCCTAGAAGGACGAAACCGGTCTACTGAATAAATTGACATTTTATAAACTTTACAGATCTTAATTTATACTGACAAATATATGTGCTTAATGTTGCAAAATTTTATAGCTCAACACATTGTTTATAAAAATTACATCCAAACTTAGGCGGGATTTCAAGTGATGATTTGAATAAATTTTGCAATCTTGATAAAGAAATAATTCCATTGTATTCTACTGGGTGCATAATATAACTAAACTAGAATGTAAAGTTGCTGAAGAAAATGTGAGTGGTACGTGCAGTGGCCAAACTCAGCCCTCAGTCCCCAGCATGGTAGCTTAATAAGGTAATTGGATTCGTACAGTTTAAATATTAGACATTGTTTAGAAATTTGATTCGTTTACAATTTTAACAGTTTGCATATTAGACATTTCTTAGAAATTTGATTCGTTTACAATTTTACAATTTCCATATTAGACATTGCTTAGAAATTTGATTCGTTTGCAATTATAAACGAATCAAATTTAAACGATCCGTCAAAGTTGGCCACAATGCATTATCTATGGGATTTTTCGGGTGATATTTCGCCCGGTGTGCAAACATCGTAGGTCCGATCGCTTATAAAAGTCATAGCACACATCTCCTTAAGAAGCTGCACATTTTGACACCTCTTATGCGAATCTGTGACAAAAACTGCGGAACAAGTTACGTGCCAAAATTTGTACGGAAGAAAAATAAGAATAATAATAAGAAGAAGAACTAGGATATACTTTTCTTTTAAGAAAATGAGAGTGGTGCTTGCAGTGGCCAAACTCGGCCTTCAGTTGCTACCCAGGGTAGCTGATAGGGTAATCGGGGTGATTGCTAGAGTGTTGAAATGAGTTTGCTAGTTTACTTGGAGTGTTTTTTAGCCAACAGACCAAAGACATGATATATAATAATTCATGACATATCTGACGAACCCATTAATTAAAAAGAAATAACCTGGTGAGAGGGTTGGGAATTCTACAAGTCCACAAGCATATACAGACAAGGAAATTGTGTAAACGAGATGCTCCTTCTGTAGAGATGCTCTAAAAAACACCATCACATGCTGCATGCATTTAAACAAAGAATAGCTTAATTCACAAACATACTGCACTTTAAAAAACAAATCAATAAAACTCAGGCCAGAAAAATTGTAAATGCTAGTTTTTGTTATGTAAACGAATCAATTGCCTTTTTCTACACTATACAATTCTTAGTTTATACTGACATACGTAAGTAATTAATGATTCAGATGTTTATATCAAGACCGCAACCTTGATTATAATAATTATCACCACCCGCACAACCAATGTTCGTTTAATTATATAAATGTTCATTTCAATACCACTTCCCTATGTAATGTGGTGTCTGTTCAGTAATGACAGATTGGGCATGGTTAGTTGGAACTTTGGGTCTAAATGGATGCCATATGAGCTCCACCTAAAGGAAAAATTGACTAATCAGGTTACATTAGTTAGTATATAACTGAAAATTGTGTGCAGTGTAGTGTGCGGCAGGATGGCTCAATGGTTGGAGCACCAGATTCCGAAGCAGACGTGCCCAGGTTCGAGTTCTGTCCGCGGCAAATTCTGGCCA
Organism: Eudiplozoon nipponicum; assembly: GCA_029291075.1. NCBI lineage: Eukaryota > Metazoa > Platyhelminthes > Monogenea > Mazocraeidea > Diplozoidae > Eudiplozoon > Eudiplozoon nipponicum. The sequence goes on along the minus strand of JAQBSW010010631.1, from coordinate 19,970 downwards.
GTACGTGATGAGTTCCCAATAAGGACGAAACCGGTCTACTGGATGAATTGCCTTTTCTACACTATATACAATTCTTAGTTTATACTGACATATGTAAGTAATTAATGGGTCAGGTGTTTATATCAAGACCGCAACCTTGATAATAATAATTGTTATCAGCACCCGCGCAACCACTGTTCGTTTAATTATATAAATGTTCATTTCAATAACAATTCCCCATGTAGTGTGGTGTCTGTTCAGTAATGACAGATTGGAAATGGTTAGTTGGAACTTTGGGTTTAAATGGATGCCATATGAGCTCAAGCTAAAGGAAAATTAGACAAACTAAGTTACATTCGTTAGTATATAACTGCAAATTTTGTGCAGTGCAGTGTGCGGCAGGATGGCTCAGTGGTTAGAGCACCAGATTCTGAAGCACACGTGCGCAGGTTTGAGTCCTGTCCGCGGAAAATTCTGGCCAGTACATGATGAGTTCCCAATAAGGACGAAACCGGTCTACTGGATGAACTGCCTTTTCTACACAATACAATTCTTAGTTTATACTGGCATACGTAAGTAATTAATGAGCCAGGTGTATATATCAAGACCGCAGGCTTGATTATAATAATTTTTATCACCACCCGCGCCACCAATGTTCGTTAAATTATATAATCCTATATTACCAATTTAAATAGCCTCATTCGTTTATTGAACTTGGTTAGTCTGCGATCTTGATAAAATATTGGTCACATTATATACATATATCTATCATTATAAACAAAACATTTTATAGAAATGGCAATTTAACTAGTAGACCGGACTTGTTTTGAATGGGATCCTTCACTTACTGTCCGGAAATTGCCAAGAACAGGACTCAACCATCGGCACGTTTGTTTCAGACTCTTTTTTTCAAACAACTAAGACACCTCGCTCAGTGTTGGCTCTTCTTTGATGCTTTAAAACTGTAGAAATAAATTATGAAATATTTTAACATGTGCACAAATATTTTATTTTAAGGATTATGATACACATACCTCAATAATTAAAATCGTGCCCAAGCAATTCAACTGCTTGTACAAGTAAATGTACACGAGTTTAATCATAACAGACAAAAAAATATTCTAGGTCAACGTCTACAACGCATTTTTGTTACGCTGTTTTAATTCAACACAATTAGATTGAAGCTCAAATCATATTAACTGTCATGACATCTTATGGGTATCAAGACATACATAGAGGCATCATCATCGGTTCCATAGGCAAAACGCATAAGAATCCAAATAATATCAGGTGTGCAATGATTCCGACCAGAATTTAAGCACAAAATATATAGGGGATTAATTCGTAGAAAATTAACATAAAAGAGAAATTGTAATAAAATTTATATTAAGAAACACTTTGCACTTGAATATTTTTTTTATACATCAATACTTTTTCTTAATATGTATCTGTGTAGGGTTTTAAATATACTTCGCGCTCTGCTATCATCAATTTGAAATAAAAGAACCTTTACAAATCAAGATTTTTCACCCTGAGGAAAATACATATTATGAAATGTCTCGCAATTCATTAAATCAGGTTTGCGAACTTGCAGTGTTAGTAGTGGTGTCACATATATAGTACTTTACGGGAATTATCGGATGCAGCCACAAAAATATACATATATATATATATATATATATATATATATATATATATAAAAAAACATTTTTGTGGTCACCCTATTCCACGAAAGACTATTAATGCCTATATTTCCTATTCTTGAGATATGGTGAATGTGTGGACCGTGTGATCTATTATAAAAATTGTCTATGTGAGGTAACAGTCTCAATATACGTGACTATGCGTTGGAAATGTACCAATCTGCATCAATCAGAGAATATATTCATCGCCGCGTTCTTCATAATGTCATCGAAAAAGAAGAAGAATCGAAGGCGGATAGCTACAAAATTAAATGCCTATCTACAGAATCAAAACTAAATATGATAGAAGATCAAATTCGAATTAATCATTTTAAAAGAAGTGGCATGGATTAGAGAACGTGCGAGGAAGGGAGAGATAAAAGAGCTAACGCGGAATGTAATGCAATGTTCTAAGGTTAAAAAGTTTCCTGAGAATCCAAGTAAAGTTATTTTTAATTACACTGACGTTAAACTAACAAAACTTCAAAATGGAGTTCTCTCTCTTGAGCTGAATTACTGCATATTAAAGACTATAATAAGTGAACGTTAAGCAATGCATATGCAAACATTAATGGAATGCTTTCTTGACGATGCTATAAAGTACAAATCAACGGAAACTATGACATCTCGCTCTTTAAATCGGACCTACACAGTGCATATGGCAAATATATTCGCACATTCCAAGTCAATAAACTGATCATCAAAAGGCACCTAGAGGAACTAAATGAGCTACAACGAAACAAACACATCAGAATCATGCTACAAATTCTGAACAACAAAATCTAATTTAAACGCACAGAGGCACAACGTGACACTACAGCAAGATTTGAAAATTCCATAACGAAGTTTCTGAACAGAATTATTTCCAAGGTCGAAACTAAACAAGAAATGCTTTAATTACAGAATGTAAATATGCAAAGCCCGTAGGTTCAACGCAACCTATACAATATGGGTTCTCAAAGTTCAAAAAATGACAAACAGTGAGAGACCTCCACTTTTCAGATCCATTGTGTCTATGTTTAATTCTCCGCAGCACGGGGCAGCCAGATTATTATGCCGAATTATAATGTAACATGCGGCTCCGCGTTACAACCAAACGATGTTCAATTTTGACAAATACAGTGCTTTTTAATGTCAAGTAATCTAACTCTATTTTTACACAATACTTTTCTTAAATGTGATTTTAGAAACAATCTCTGTTAGTTTCAAGCAGCTTTAATTGAGATTTTTTGAACTGTAAATTTAATTGTATTAATAGGATTTTGTTTAATAAATATACAGACCCGCGCGCAATACGCAGGAAGCATGCGGTGGATTATAGCGCAAATGTGGTTCGATAATTTTTCTTTGCACTCAGATATGACTTCACGCATAAGGACATCAGATCTTCCCCAATCCCATTCACAAATTCTATAGTTGAATGGATTATTATAATTAAATAAGTTAAAATCATAGCAAACAATTGATTTATAATTTGTGAAGTTTTTCAAGACAGTTTTTACACGATTTTATTCATTCCATCATCAGTGACAATATTTACCAGTGACTTTATTTATATCATCATATATTTTCATTCGTTTACGTGTATTCATCACAATTCATACGTTTGTGAATTGATTATTACTTGTGTTGACAATATATCGTTATGTTGCCGTCTAGAGCACAGATTATTGTTTAACTGTGAATTGACAATTACTTGTTTATAAGACATAAAATTTTGTTAACAATATTTCGTTTTGTTGCCGTCTAGAGCACGGTCAATTTGGACTAACTATGAATTCTCCATGTAACATTGTGTACAATACATATGTGATCATTCGATTTAGCCTTCTCACATCACCCATCGGGAAAAGGTCGGGGACTGATCATAAGCACAGATCTCAACAGCAGCTACCAGTCCTATGTAGAAAGAGTGAAACATCACGAACTAGATAGCTACCCCGCTAAATACCCCTACAATAAAACCTATCATTAAAGGAAGAATGGAGCACGTGGCACAGGATTGCTTTCAATTTGTGGAAAAAAATCGCGAATTGAATATAAAAGTGAGTTAAATGTTGTCCCTCGATATAAAGTCCCTTTTTACTAGCATTTCAATGAATAAAACTATAAATATCCTTTGTGAATATTTTTGATCATCATGAGCGAAAACACTGATAGAATTGGACGACATATAAGAACTACTGTTATTATGTACATCTAAAGTACAATTCGTATTCCTAGTAGTCTTTTACAGACAAAGTGACAGCATATGTATTGGCAGACCTCTTGGACCAGTATTGGCAGACATGAACATGCACCATTTAGAAACAACTGGATTAAAATCATTTATTAATCAAGCTCATTCTTACGGATAAAGATACTAATGTACTCCTTTATCACATAAAGAAGGTAAACCAAGCCATCAGGTTTACAATAGAAGAAGAACAAGACGGAGATTTATCTTTTCTAGATGTAGGAATAACGAGAGATGAAGCAGGTATCATTTAACAGTCAGTTCACAAAAAATCAAGCAAATTTGCCTGCATGTACCATTGACAGGTCATGCTGTTACTAGTAGCAATTTTTCAGTTTCGTAAAAGGCAAAAACGGAAAAAATGCTTCTGGCTTTTGAAGCTATTGCAATTAATAAGCTGAAACCCTGCTTAAAGGTACATAAAATAATTCAAAAGGAAATTAAATTGGACTGGAAAAAAGACATAACTGTCAGGCCATCAAAAATAGCGTACTTTCCGCAAAATATGACACACCCGTCAATTACGGATGCACTTACAATAAAAGCGATGTTGGTAAAAGTCCGTTAAATGAGATGTGCAAACTATAATTAACCACTAATCCCACGTTATTTAATTTGTCGCCAATCGTTTAAGCTTATTGAATGTTTACATTTTGTACGATATTATAGCGTAAACAAATAATTCTGCTTGCAACAGACCGTCTCACATCTTGTAAACTAATGAATAGATTGCATTGTGTTTAAAATGTTAATGTTGAATATAAAGAAATTCTATTTGTAACAAGCCTATTGAATATTGGACGATCTGTTGAAGCAGAATTATTAGTTTACAAGATTTAAATTGCAAACGAAATCCATTCAATTCATATTGTTATGTAGTTCAACGACTGGTTTAATATATTATGATTAGTGTTTACTTGTTTCCACCACCCGCGCAATCAATTATTGTTTAATTCAATTCTATTGTTTACAATATGTGCGAAATATTTCATTTAATTTAAATTCGAGAACGCGAAAGAAGTCTTTCCTGTTGTCCCATACAAGATTTGTACTGATACAAAGAAAATGTCGAGCTTAACTGGACCCGTTCTGTGAAGTGGAAACGGAACACCTTGCATAGAAAAGCCAGAATTTTCCTACATTTATATTATTTGCTTGGCCATTGCTAAATCAGGCAAACAGGAAATTTCCCTTGCTAAAATTTGTCAATTTATGAAAGGCAACTTTGCATATTACAAGAATTTTAAAGCGGATTGGTAGGTAATTTATATTAAAATTAATTATTAAATTGCATTTAACTTTAAAACATTTATCGATTCCATGAATATAATTGAAGTATTAATTGCCTTATGCTCCTGAGTTACGTGATTTTGAAAAAAAATATTAAAATTAATATGAGGCGTAGACGACAATGGAAATTATTGTCGTTCCGATTAAGATTTCTGTTGGAAACAAAATGGATAGGTATAACTATAATGTAGGAGGTGTCATAATCGTCTTCATGTCCAACCATACAAAAGTCCAAAGTGACTAATATTTCACCGCCATATACTCATAACGAGTAAAAACAGTATATAAGTGAATTGAAATAAATTGCTAATAAGATTTACGATAGAGAGAGAGGCTGATGAAGAAGGAATACCTTGCTTATATAAGTAAATTTATCAGGATAACTCACAGAAATTAGGCAAACTAAACCTCTCCACAACACCGTTATGGCCTTGTTAGCATTCGTGCAAGACGACATCAGCAATAAAGCTTCCTTGAGGATTTCACTGTATCACGTCATAAACAAACCAAACCTCGCAGCTAACTTCGCCCAACTAAGAAAAGAAATTTACGAAAATGATTCTACTAGACAACTGAAACAAGATCGTCACTGAGTTTTATTCGATACAATATTGTTAAGGGTTTCTAACCAAGAACTATGATGCGCAGGAGGACCCCATCATGGCAGACGAGTGGGCCCTATACTTCTCAATTTGGATTTAAGTGGCTTCAATTGTTTCTGTCATGTCAAAATCTGCCCATCTTGTTTCTTCCGCCAATTTGGTGTTGGATGAGAGAACAGACCTCTACTGGGCAAACTAAATGAGGGTATACGCTTTTTCCACCCTGCGCGGCTCAGCAAATAAGGCGACCATTTTTATACTGCTCGATGGCCTATGCAGTATGTAATTATTTTAAGTTGTACTAGTCCTTGTCATGGTTATATGTTGACTGTAAAAGAACACTAGGTGATGGTTTGTATTCGGAATTTTCCTTCTTCTATATAGTCTGCCAACGAAAGCTGATGAGCACTATCTGCACAAATGCCAGGGGCAAAAGTTTTCTTCAGCAGCCGAAACTTGCCCTTCACGTCTGGAACGCTTGCTCTCATTCCGTCACTACACATTTAACAAAAAATTTACAGTGCAGTAAGACCAAACTCGAGTTTATATAGGTGTTATCTTGTAGGGTAGCGGTTTATTTAGCAATGCTATGATATTTCTACTTATGCCTGGTAGCTGGCGTCGGAAGTAATGGATTGCGTGGTGCGTGCTTATAATCAGTCTCTTTTATGTCCCAGTTTCGTGATGGGAGAAGGTTAAGTCAAATTATCGTAAATGTATTATGAACAATTTCAAAAACTAAATCAAAATTCAATGTTAGTCAAAATTGAGCGTGCTCAAGAGCGCAACACAATAAAATATTGTCAACACAAATTTAATATCTAAGCAGAAAAGTATAAAGTCATAAATCATGATAAAAATACAGAGTGTCTTACTAGTATAGTTACTAGTCACGGATAATCAATTAAGAACAGACAAAAAAATATAAATCCGGACTTTGACAGCTAAAATACAGTAATCCACTGTATACTGCCGGCGTATTACTAGCGAATGTGTATTGTTTTTAGAAAACTCTATTAATTACAAATAAAATTGCAGCTTAGAAGATCTCAATTAAAACTGCTTGAAACTAACAGAGATTGTATCTAAAATCAGCTTAACGAGAAATACTGTCTAAAACCAGAATTAGTATATGTGACCCTAAGGAAAACCGGATCTGTCGAAATTGATACACGTTGGGTAATAACGCGGAGCCACGCGTTAGATTAATACAAATTATGTTTTCTGCTCATTTGTTAGCGATTAAATGGTATTACATGATATTCGAAAACTGCATTATTTTTGGACAGGAACTTAAAATCATCATCATGCACAACTATAGAAAAACCTAAAGTCACGAATGTTTCGCTGACATATAAGCTGACATATAAGAAGGAAAGATTGTAATTCGTATTGTTCATGGTTATATGTGGACTGTAAAAGAACACTTATTCGCCCATTGCTAGTCAGAGTGGTTTTTATCCGGTGTTTTTTTTCCTCTTAGTTGGTATACCGACCAAGGATGTTGAGCACTATCTGCCAAGGTGTCAGTTGTCAAAGTTTACTTCGTCAGCCAAAACTTACCGTTCGTGTCTGACACTTTTGCTCTCATTCCGTCAAACATATTAAGCAATAAGTTACTGCGCAGTTATACCAAACTCGAAGCTTCACACAAAACAATTTATAGCTGTTTCTTTTAGAAACGGAATATACTGAACTGTTGTACGCTTTAGAGGCCTACAATAATTTAAACCGAATAAGCAGTGTCTTCAAATTTAATATTAGCATCCATTTTAATCACACTTAAGTATATACTTAATTAATCTAGTAACAGGCGAAGGACTATGTACTTCTTATGCCACACTGCACCCAAAAATATAGCCAGGAAAGTAATTAGATCTAAAATTGTATAAACCTCATATCCCATAATGTCTCGGAGCACTGAATACGTTTGTTGCAATGTATTTCGTTGCTATGTATGATTAAAGCCTTTTGTAATGGAAGAATTGGATTATGTTCATATTTCTTTTATGCACTTTGCATTGCATAGCTTGGAAATTGCAGCTCATTCACCATTTTATTTTTATTATTATTACGGCTCGTCATGGAAAAAGAGGCATTTAGCTACTTTAATCAAAGTTGCTATATTGAAAAAACCTCTGACCCATTATGTACGCACATTTCTCAGTATAAAATATGTATTGTATAGTGTTGAATTGAATTTCATCTTGTAGAGCGGTTTCGTCTTTATTGGGATCTCATCCAACACTTTCCAGTATTTGACGCGGTCAGGACTCGGAATTTGGATCTTCTGCTTTGAGATTTGGTATTCTAACATTTGAGTCGCTGTGTCGCACTTTAGGCATGTGCATGTTAATCAACTTCTGAACTATATGAAGGGAGCTTCGTATGAATCATCATGAGAAATACTGTTAAACTAAATTTCAAATAACTTACAGCGATGTGTTGTATAATACAGAAAGTGTGTGTAGAAATAAACGGTTGCCTAAATATTAAAAAAATCCTTAATCACAAACTGAAACACATGTACACTCGTGCACACAATCACACGTACACACCCATGCACACATAAATGAATGCAATTTTATTTGAAAAATATATCATCTGAGGATTTATTCACCAATTATATTGCATATCAGTAAGGCATTTATACAATAGGCCGTCTGTTCTTTGACAACAATTCGACTCCATCATAACATCTTATATATTATGTAGCCAATTTTTTGAAAGTGAAGAACATAAAGTCGAATAAAATCTATAATAAAATAAAAAAACAGGAACAGAGACATTTCTTTGTTTCGAATCGTGCGTAGACGCACATAAATAAACACTAATTCATCATGCAAACATTTTCAGACATATTGTCTATGTAGATGAACATCAAGCAATTAATTCAGTTTAGTGGGGGCTTGACACATTATGTAAATAACTTCTTCATTGGAGAGGAAGAATCGCATATATATATATATATATATATATATATATATATATATATATATATATATATATATATATATAAAGGGAATAGTGTGTATATCAAAAGCGCAACCATGATTTCAGTACTTACTTTACTTACTTTACTGCGACTGAATACTTTTTGAGGATAAGCCGGCTCCACATTTCATGGAGTTTCTTGGGAATTTGATACAAGTGGTGTCCCCTCACCACTCGATGATTTCAGTTCAGATATCACTGACCGCGTCGCCAACTTTTATTTAGATTTTTCGAATAATTCATACCATTTAAATGTATATTGACATATAAGGTCTTATGGTCACCTACGATTGAATTGCTTTTTTGTAGTTGTCTACATTTTATGTTTGACTCAATAAAATTTTGAGGTTACCGGTTTTCTAATGAAGTTATTTCGTGCATCGCCAATTCTTTGCGTTGAAATACTTCAGAACAGATTTCATTGATTCTGTAATGTAAATTGCGCACAGGTTTCAATTATGCGAAATTCTGATATCCCTGTGGAAATGTATATTGTGCCAAGGAAATGTCTGCTTCCGACATATATCCCTTTTAGTCTGCCATCCTCCTGTCTCGATAGCTATACGTAAAAAAATCAATGTGTTTGACTGAGGGCTTTCGTACTCGCAATAGACTGAATGTTAACATATCTAAGCATATCATATGTCTCGATATCTTCATTTTTGATTATGAAAGCGTCATTTATTTACTTCAGATATATGTGACATTATTTTGTAGCCTGGATTTATCCAGATAGAACATGAAATCATGAGCTAGGGGACATCCTAACAAAATTCTTACTTTCAATCTATCAACTTGGGTAAAATATAGATCACTGAATTTGAAATGAACATTTTTCAGTCCACATACAGATTTCTAAATAAGGACGCAACCAGTCTATTGGACGTATTGCCTATTCTACACTATAGATTACTTATTTTATACTGACAAATGTACTTTAGGAATAAGATTCAATGATTGGTCAAGTTTAAACTCTGCCATCCACGAATTTATGCATGTATATATACACACACTTAAAAAAAATAACTAAACGTAGTTTTCGCACGTATATTGTCGCATTATTTTATGGATAATTTTTATTTGTTTTCAGGTTTTTTTGCTCCAGAACTCTATAAGACTCGCATTGTCCTTAAATAGGCATTTCGAGAATCTTCCCCACAAGAAGGGTGAACGCAGATATGTGGATATTGGAGTGTACGCGCAAGTGATTTCGATTGGATGCAATCACATTTAACAAAGTTTAAATCCTTCCGCCATACGCCGGTTATCACACCTAAGCCTAATTTTTTTATCTAAACAACGAAAAACACGAAAAAAACAAGAAAATGAAATGCGAAACCAAAGAGGATGAGAAAAAGAAACAACATGATCATATAATACATGATCAAAGAGAACAGGAACAGCACCAGTATCAAAATCAACAACATCGACAGAACCAGATAATAACTGCTGATAATCCGTCAAAGATCTGAGAGAATTATTTTGGCCAAACTGAAAAGCAATCCTAGACTAGGATACAAACTACTCACAGACTATAGTAAATATAAGGAAAAATTAAAGCTTATATTACCTGTGGGTAAAACTGAGTATGAATTTCTCTGTGAATTGGATGAAGTATTTGGCAAATTGTTATGTAATCCACATAACGAAAGCAATTTCATTGATCTACCTGATCCTTCGGGAAACCAGGATCTAGGACTTGTTATTGACAGTGATGCATTGATAGAATTAATGTTAAAAATAAAATCAAAAAAACAAAAAGATCACCTTGGTATATCGATTGATAACCTACTTCAATTACCTTTAAATTTTATGAATGCGCTCTGCAATTTTATAAATAGAATTTTGAAGGATGGGAAATTACCAATTGATATATTAACGATAGTAGCTAAACCATTGCCAAAAGTAAGTAAGCCACAGTGCGCCAGTGATTATAGATTAATCTCTATTATCCCTTCGTTTTTGAAGATAATAGAACGATTGATACTAGATCATTTAGAACGTATGTTGCCGGCTGATTTTGATATGTGCCAACACGGCTTTACAAAAGACAGGTCGACAACTACTAATATGCTCTCTATGTGGAAACATGTAATTACATTAGATGAGAAAAAGTTAGATGCATTAATTGTATTCATAGATATCTCAAAAGCTTTTGACTCTATATATTTTGATGCTATTTTGAATGCGATTAATTTATTGAATATTGATCCGAATATTTTTAGATTACTTAGATACTATTTATATAATCGAAGAATGAGTATTCAAGTAAACGATTTTATATCAAATCGAAAAGGGTAACAATTGGAGTTCCACAGGGATCAATTTTGGGGCCAATTTTATTTAAAATTGTATTTGCACATTTGGAAACTAAGATTCTTAACGGTCGAGTTTGCAAATTTGCTGATGATTTAAAAATAATCTTCCCAATTGATCCAAAAAATGTTGAATTCTCCAAAAATAATGTGACACTAGATTTGTATGAGTTAAGTAGATACTTGTTAACACTAGGGCTGAGAATAAACAGTAAAAAGACGACAGCTTTGAAAATAGGTAACAGAACTGATTTCAATTATGTTTATTTTCATGATGCTGAGATTAATGATGTTTTTGAGATTAAACTTATGCAAGAAATTAAGGATTTAGGTATAACTATTCATTGTACGGCTTCTGCTGAGAGACATATTGAAAGGATAGTAGGCAGTGCCAAGAACAGATGGGCACTAATAAATAGAAATATTTTATCGAGTGAAATAAAATATAAAATGTTTATAATATGGATTAGACCGATATTAGAATATGCTGCTGCTACTTAGAATCCTTTAACAAAGGGTTTGTCTAATAAGATAGAATCTGTACAAAGAAAAGTTGTGAAACAAATAAGTCCTATCTCCTGCACTATATATGCCACTAGATTACAGTTTGTATCACAGCATCCTTTATGGTTTCGGAGGATGTGCTATTGCATAAAAGTTTTCCATTTGAACCAGTGGACTGGTGCCTATATGAATCCAATAAGAAAGAGTCATGAAGTTGGAACTAGATCTGGTCAATTTGCAATATCTCCACCATTGGTAGGGAATGTTGCGAGCAAGCTATTCTCTTTTTCAAAAATTTTCAAAATTTACAATCAATTGCCAAAATGGCTTAGAGAAACGCCTCCATCTAAAATGTCTCTTAAATTTTATCTACCGAACTAGAAAAAGTGTTCAATCCTGCTGATATTTTTAATTTTGATTATGATAATACTTTCTCGTGGTTAAATAAAAGACAGGATTAATTGTTTTTCAGCAGCATAACTTCTCGAGATTCTATCTTCAAGTTTTGTACTATTAATACTGAAACGTTGTGCATTACATAGTATGTTAAACAGCAATACATACAATCAATTATTAGTCATGGTTCCCTTTTTTGCATAATGTTACACTCGAATAATACATTAAATTTTTCTATTTTTGATGATGAATCTATCTCCCTTTATAACCGAACTTTCTGATGCTGATAAATTGTACAGTACAACTAATTGCACATACCTATGTGATGTGATATGTTTTTATATTGTACATTTTCTATTTTTATTTGATGGAACATGTAAGGTTTGAATCCAAATAAAGATTTCCTATTCTATTTTATTCAAGTCAAACCACCAATGCTGGAAATGTTGCGAGCAAGCTACTCTCTTTTTTAAAAATTTACAAAATTTACAATCAATTGCTAAAGGGGGCTTAGAGAAACGCCTCCAACTAAAATGTCTTTTAAATTTTTATCTACCGAACTAGAAAAAGTGTTCAATCCTGCTGATATTTTTAATTTTGATTATGATAATACATTCTCATGGTTAAATAAAAGACAGGATTAATTGTGTTTCAGCAACATAATTTCTCGAGAATCTATCTTCAAATTGTGTATTATTAAAACTGAAAGGTTATACATTATATCATCTTGTTAATCAACAATGCATACAATCAATAATTAGTCATGGTTACCTTTTTTCTTACAAACTGTTATATTTGAATTATATCTTAAATTTTTCTAATTTTGATGAAGAATCTATCACTCTTTACAGCTGAACTTTCTGATGCTGATAAATTGTACAGTACACCTAATTGCACATATATATGTGATGTGATATCTTTTTATATTGTACGTTTTCTAATTTTATTATTTGATGGAACATGTGTGGTTTGAATCCAAATAAAGATATTCTATTCTATTCTATTCTATACTGAACTTCATGATTCTTTTGAGGACTAGTGAAACTTTAATGGAATTTGATCCGAAAGACTGTGCCAATTGTTTACTTCGTGAAATGATGGGACAATTCCTCTAATTTTTCCTGTATGCAAAAAGGGTTGAAATTCTTCAACGAAGCTAGTAAGATTTGATGAGCAGAGTTCAATCTACACAATAAAGTTCTGCATATTGGTGGTTGCTGAACAATTATGATGATAAAATAGGTTGCTACAAAGCTTACCGGTCATACCACGTGAGGCAAAATAGAGCAGTGTAAGATTTGGGAGCCGCAGCGTGAGGATTTCGAGGTAATCGCCACTGAAGTTGCCAGGTTTAAGTTAAAACTAGGCAGGATGAATCGTCGTCAATGTGATCTGCTATCTCGACTCATGAGTAGAGTGTAGTGCTTGATGAAGTTGGTCATTGAATGTGATAGAAGCTTAATACAGTGTGAAGTTGAGCTGGCATGAGTGTGAGCCATATACATTATAATGTAAAAATATATACATGAAAATCAAAGGTAACTGCATTTAAAAATATATGTACTCTAACATTGTCTCAGAGATGGCATAATACCAAAGAACTGTTCGAAAATGCTACACAGCTGTTAGCTAAGAACAGCTGGTTATGCCACGTGAGACAAGTCCGAAATATAAAATGAATCATGTAGATAGGTCACGTTGAGTGAGATAGGGCGCAAGTGGTGCGCGTAAAGTTAAATACTTTTTTATACGTAGAATAACAAAAAATTAATGTGAAAAAATATATATCAATTACGCATTATTCAAAGCAAGCTATTGCTAGATTGAGATTGTCGGCAGATGGAGCCTGAGACGTGTGTAGAAGGTTGAATGCTCTCAGGATCAGGCTGTTCGATAAACTGTTTCAACCTGTCTAAGCTAACGGATGTCGGTGTCATGCCTTGGATGATAATTAAGTATTTCGGTTGTCTGAGCAAAATCGAGTAAGAACTGCGGTACTTTGGTTGTAGTGGTTCAACAGCAGTGTCGTTGCAAACGAGAACTCTCATGCAGCTGTGGAGCTGCGGGTGAACGAAGACTGGACAAGGTGTATGTCTTGGCTGCTGTTCAGACATGCTATCGAAATGAAGTCAGTGAAGGGTAGCTTCGTCTTAGGTGTCATCTTGTGCGGGTGGTAGACGTGGGAGCCGACTAGGCAGGCGTAGATCTATGCCACACAAGAGTTGAGACGCAGACGTTTTAATGAATTAACGAGAGAGGGAACGCATAGCAAGCAGAACTAAAGGTAGTGCATCAACCCAATTGCCATTTATGGACGAGGATGCTAAAGCAGCTTTGAGTTTCTTATGCATTCTCTCTACCATACCGTTAGCTTGGGGTTGGTAGGCAGTTGTCTAGCGTAAGGTGAATCCTATGTACCGCAAGGTGGTTTTGAAACGATCCGATGCGAATCAAGTGCCTCTGTCAGTGATGACCTCATTGGGAACACAATAATTGGATATCCATAAAAAAAGATAAAACCGTTAGTTACTTCGTCTGCAGAAATGGTGCCAAGAGGTAATGTCGCAGGCCAACGTGCAAAACTATATATCATAGTTAGAAGGTAGCTGAAACCTTGAACCTTTGTCAGATGAACTATGTCGATGTGGACGATGGTTAGGCGAGAAGTAGTTCGGAAATATTGCAACTTAAAACAAGTGTGCCGTGTGATCTTTTTGTTCTGGCAAATGCCACACTCGGAAACACATCGTTTAGCGTTCTGCTTAAGACTGTGACCCCAGAAACGATCTGTGAGAAGTCGGACAGTTGCTTGGCTTCCTGGGTGAGAAATTGAGTGAATTGATTCGAAAACGTTTCTCTGAAGGCTGGTCGGCAGAACTGGCTTATTGGGCTGCGTACCCGTGAAGTGTACAATTGGTAAGCCTTCCCAGAGACGGCATATGAACTTGGTTGGGTGACGGGCTATTGAATTTTGAATGTGAATGTTACCACACAGTTCCGTTTGCAGGAGGGATGGCGTTAGTGCAGGTTCACTGAGTGTCAAGAAGTTGACAGTGAATGGCGACGGCGTTGGTGGTTGTAGCGAGACGTCTGGCCTGGAAAGGGCATCTTCAATGAAGTTTTGTTCGCCCTTAACGTGAAAGATTTCAAATTGCCATTCACTTAGACGTGAAAGCTGTCTTTAACTTTGGTAGGTTACTTGGCGATAGTTGAAGTTGCGTTTCGAAGTACGCTAACTAATGGTGCATGATCTGTGAAAACAACAAATCTGCTGCTGCCAATGATGCTGATAAAATGGTACACTGCGTCGCGGACGGCGAGGAGTCCTTGACCAAAATTGTCGTATCTCGTTTCTATTGGTTGGAGAGTACGCAAGTAGAAACTGATAGACTTCCGATCTCCGTCAATCTCTTGTTCCAACGTGGCTTCAATAGCGAATTCAGAAGAGGAGAAATGGCCGTTGAAAATCTAGAGGCATTAGCATTGTAGTATTTGATAACGAGTTGATGGCGAGTCGAAGTAATTCCTCTTTTTTTGGAGAACATGTAATGATGGAATTCTGGCTAAGAACTTTTCGATTCCGCAGGTGCCTGCACAAAGGATAAAGTTGTATTGAAAGGCCGGAAAGGAACTTGCGATAGTAGTTTAGGACTCCCAAAATTTTCTGCAACTCGCTAACAGTCTTCGGTGACTTGATATTCCTGATTGAATTCGCCTTTGACGGCAAAGGTTGAATACCTTGTGGCGTAGCAGGATGCCTTAGGAAGTCCACGGATGTAGTTGTAATCTGCGTCTTGTCACAATTGATCTTGGTTCCTTGGTTGAATAAGTGTGAACGGAGATTCCGTAAATGCTTGGCATGATATTCTAAGTCTGAACTGAATACAAATATGTCATCGAGATATGACATATGGTAAGCGGTGTCGTCGCAAACTATGTTGTCTATGAAATTTTGAAATATCTGTGTAACACACTTAAGTCCAAAGGGCATATAAAGATATTTGTAAAGGCCAAATGGAGTAATGACCTTAATCTTTTCAATATCTTCTGGTGCTATTGGGATATGGTAGTTGGCTTGTCTGATGTCAATCACTGAGAAGAAATTGCTGCCATTGAGTTTGTCAAGTAAGGTGCTTATATTGGGAATTAGATATGAATCAGATTTTGTCAATGAATTTAACTTGCGGTTATCTCCGCAGGCTCTGTACGATCCTTCTGATTTGGAGACTAAATGCAATGGTGACGCCCATGAACACTTCGATGGTCTGATTTCTTCGGTTTAGCAGAGGCCAGTGGTCGCTTCTTGAGTGCAATAGGTTGTCCTTCTGTGACGATATGGTGCATCGTGATGGAGACTCGTAGCTCTGACTTGCTGAGATCGAAAAGTGATTTGTGTTCACAATGTGCAGCTGATATCTCTGCTGATTGATGCACTGGGGTTGACTGAATGACCTGTAACTCCAAACGCTCTTAGGCAAATGTCCAAAAACTTTGCTCAAGTCCGGTGGCGGAGTCGATGATCTTTTGATTGGCAAGATCAACAATGAGCCAAAATTTCAAAAGGAAATCAAGGCCAGTTATATTTTGTGAGACCTTGGCAATGATGAAGTGGTGAGTATATTCACGCCGTAAACCTATGTTGAATGCGCGATACCGGCTGCCATAAGTATGTATAGGCTGTTGCGAGTAAAAATCCTGGTGACACCTTGGCCGTTGAAAAACTCTTGAAAACGTAAACTGATGGACCTGTGTCTACGATGAATTCTTCGCCAGGTCTGAAATCAAGAAGATGCAAAATTTCGTTGGGCTGTTTGGCCGGGTCGTGCAAACAAGTAGGCTTGTAATTGCGACTGACAATGTCAGTTTGGCTCTATGTGTGGCATATTCAGAAATGGACGAAAAGGATCGACAGGAATGTCGGATTATAAGTGATTGCTTCCTTGTGGCGCCGTTGATGCCGTTGATGCGCAGAAAGTACGGTCTCCTACTTTCTGCGCCATACGTTTCCCAATTCTGATGCTCCACTGCGCCAGTTTTCTGTGGTCTCTCCCGACAACTGTGAAAATTGCATTCATTCGGAAACTCTTCCGAACGGTAGAGACGGACTTGACATAAATTAGAAATCTCTGGTGATTTTAGCTTTCGGTTTTACGCTATATAAGCACGTTGCATTTTCCATGCTAGGCAGTAGCACATTTGATTTCTGCTGCGCATTACGCGTGCGTGCTTTCTCCTGTCTTACTGAATTTTCACCTACGCTGATATCTGGACTTTCTTCACAAGCAGAGTCACTTAGTCATGCCAATCTTATCGCTGCACAACTAGTAAGACGGAGCAATATCTTTTTATTTGGACCTCTACGTGTGCCAGTCACCACGGTTTTGTCGCATATCTTCAACGAGACAATACTCAGACTTCACACAGCCAACGCCACAACAGAAGAAACACCAGCCAGTCAACTAGAGCTGGTTTCAAGTGTCTAGGAGTACTTCTAGACAGTCCCACAAAAATGAACTTTCTCGGCATTTGCCGTAGACCGCAAATCCGGTCCTAATAGGGACCACAAACAGAACAAACTCTCAGTCGTATTGGCAACTCAAAAGTTTGTAATTTTCGTACGGCATTTTCTCGATGTTTTACATATTTGTAATGCGCCGGCTAGCAGTGCCATGCAATTTTAATAAAAAGAAAAGCGTAAGAATTCGAAATTGGCTGCTTATTTCGGTAGCCCTTAACAAGATCAGAGAGATATTCATCAAGTAATGCCGAAAATGGTAGTGAGTTTCAGATGTTTGTTGATGTCCACAAGACCTTCGTCAAACTAGATCATTGTGTCTTGTTCGTTGAACGGTTATTTTTATTTTGATGCACGTGAGCCAGTAGAAGGCCTAGACTATACTTTTTGAAGATCTGCGACAATATTAAGATGACTGACATACATAGAAATTCGATTATTAGGTGATCGATTAGGTATGACTGGATGCGCAGCAACAATATTGGCGTGACTGCAAACTAGCCGAATTAGTGACATAGCGTGTAAACGCAAGTAGAGAAGTTGGCGTAGATATTCAGTGCAGCAGAGAAGACAACATTAATCACAGAGGGCGCGCAGAGAAAAAAGTATTGCGTAGTAATTGCATCCCACTTATATAGATGCAAAGTTGCACAAAATTGGTCAATAGTAGGTTGAGCGTTCTCATTGGTCCAACGTACTAAATTTTAAATTTAATTTTATCAATGTGTCTACGAATTAATATGAGCCGTTACTTTCCTTTTGTCTGTGAGAAAAAGAAGAGGGAAAAGAAAAAATCTTCCTGACGAGGCTTGATTAATTCTATAGGGTAGAGTTTAAACCCAGTTAAAAAAGTGGTTAATATTCTGCTCATACGTTAACCAAAAATGTATCGTAATGTGCTGATGATTTGCTTGTGCAAAATCGTTAACTGATTCAACAATGATATGATGTCAAATAACCAATAGTAATTGCTACACATTTTGTTATCTGCAGTGATCGGTTATACCACGTTAAGCGAAATAGAGCTGCGCTGACAAGTTTTGAGAGCAGCAGCGTAAATATTGCACAATTGATTGCAAATGAATGTGCCAGGTTTAAGTTGTAACATGGGCAAGCTGTATTACTGTCAATAAGATTTAGATACAATCAAGGGTGCAAGTGTGTGCTCGACGCTTAAGGTCCATGATATTCGTTGGTGAATATGCTCTGCGTAACTGATGAATTTTCTGTATGAATGGCAAGGGTAAAAACATTCTGCCAGTTACACGTAATGTTATGCAATTTATTGCTTAGTAGATATAGTAGGCGTGTAGAACATGAAACGGATGTAGAAAGTTGGATATTATCAGTATCCGTCTGTTCGTTACAATATTTCAACCTGTCTATGTTTACCGAAATAAGTGTCACACCTTGCAAGATTATAACATTTTAGATTATTTGAACAAGATCAGATAAGGAACGCGATACATAGTTTGCAACGGTGTAACAGCAGCTAAGTTACGAACGAATACTTTCTTGCAGCTATGAAGCTGCTGATGAACAAAGACAAGCCGACGAGAATGTCTCGGCTGCTGGGCAAATATGTTACTGAAATAAAGTCAAAGGCGAAAAGCTTCGAATTCTAGGTCATCCACTGCGGGTAGTAAACGTGGAAGCTGTCTAGACAGGCTTTAGTACATGCTATACAAATGTTGTGACGTAGACTTTCTAATAGAATCGCGTTTACTGGAACGCATAACAAGTAGGACTAAAGATAATACATCGACCTAGTTGCATTAATGAATGAGGATTCTGAAGCTTCTTTGAGTACTTTATGCATTATTTCCACCATACTGTTAGATTGAGGGCGATGAACAGTAGTTTGCGCATGGTGCATCCCATAAACCGCAAGGAAGTATTGAAACAATCGGACGAGAAACGTGTACCTCTATCAGTAATGATCTCATTAAAATACCATAATGTGCTATCCATACAGAGATAAAATCATTAATGACTTCATCTGCAGAAATTGTAACAAGATTTAAAACCACAAGCCATCAGGTAAATCTATCAATCACAGAATGTGGCTAAAATCCTGAACTGGATTTAGATGGACTATATAGATGTAAACGATGGCTAGGCGTAAAGTTGTTGGGAAAATTTCCAATTTAGAATGAGTATGCCTGGTGACTTTATTCTTTTGGTATATAACACAGACGGAGACACATCGCTTAGTGTTCTGCCTGAGTCTATGAACCCAGAAATGATGCGTAATAAATTTGACAGTCGAATTATTAACAGGGTGAAAAATAGTGTGAATGGAGTCAAACATATTTCTCTGGAGACTGGTTGGCAAAACTGTCTTGTGGGGTTGTTTACTCGTGAGGTTGGTAATGGATAAATCCTATTAGAATCTGTATACAAGCTTGGTAGGATGACGACCTAATTATCACTGGATGTAAATTTCGCCACGTTGTT
>JAQBSW010010630.1:0-23396 GCA_029291075.1 Eudiplozoon nipponicum | reverse complement strand
ACTAATAATTTGCACTCCTGAAGAATTTACGTGCAAGGTTACAATGAAATTTGGCGCAATTTCAGTCGTGTATTTATCATTTGACTTTAATTAGGCGCTTAATTTTAAATATTCTTTCAATCTAGTAATTAACCGTCTGGTCGCTTGGCCTGAGTAAGTTGGTAAAAAATTACGCTTGTGTATTGATAAATAGTGTTTGAGATCGACATTAACAGCCACGTCTTTTTTATTACTTGTAAAGAACAATTTATCTCCTTAAATGTCAATCGTAGTTTAGCTGAATTAAATTTGAGGGTTAATGCTGCTAGATCATTTTGTCTATAGTATATTCATCGCCCTTTGATTCTAAAATAATCATTCTGTTAATTCTTGAACAGTCGTGAACTGTTGATATTTTATATTGAAACGACAAAAAACTTGTATAATGTAAATACTGTCCAGATAATGCTAGTTAATGGTAAATTGTTCTATTTAATTTACACTTAACCTCTTTCTCTATCAGTAGATCCAAGAGCTGTACATGTAAAACCGGTATTTTTATGCGCTTTATCGAAACTTGAAGCAGTGTTCGTGACTGTAATCTGTTTTAAAGTACAATGACTATGCAATCAAAATGAAGGATGTGTTGAACACATTTACTCATGTCTCGCTTTAGTGATGTGTTCTCAAGACGGCCTAGGAAAATCTCAGTTGGCACAATTAGATTGATTATGCACAATTCCATTCAAAAGAAATATTTCATATGTCGTACAAATAAGCTTGCGTAGAGTATGACGTATGACCGAAGATGATGTTTTTGTCTACTCCTTCATATAAAATCTCCATATTTTCGTCAGTTGGAAAATTTGTAAGCAAAGATATCACGTCAAAAGACGTCATAATCTTATTTTTAGCATTTATACTGTTAACACACGCAATGGAACCAGCAACCGGATAACTACCTAGTAGTTTGCACAATGGTTCGGACTAACCGTTCAGCCAATGTATGGACCGGAGAATTGACCATTGATAATATTGTTTTCGTAAGTCAAACTTTTTTGTTTTTTTGGTAGTCCCTACTTCGTTGTTGTAAATGATCCAACTAGTCTGCGCTTCTGTGCAATGGCCTCATCAATTAAACTGGCGTCTGTCAAGATCTTAATTTAATTTATTAACTTCCACCCAATTTTGCCTATTTCACCTAGTTTATACTCTAGACGCGTGAATTTTGTATTTTCATTCAGCATGTTTCCCATCTTTTGTATATATTCCGATTTATTCTTCATAACAACGACCACTTCTTTATTAGCGCATAGTATTTTTGTCTGCATTCTCTGAGCGCACTTAAATGCGTTTTTGAACGATTTCAGATAAACTAGCCTTTTCCAGAATTGACAAATTGGTTACTCCAGATGCAAAATGCGACGAATGTACTAAAGCAAAAAACGATTTATTGGCTAATGGCTATCATAGACAATTGAATAAATCTTTAAAAAAGGAAATCGGAAGAAACTTACGTTGTTATGGAAAGAAGTGAATACAGTATACCTAAACTTCCTAACTTAATGGGACGTCAAACGAACACTGGTTGTGCGGGTGCGAATATCAATTACTTTAATCAAGGTTGCGATCGTGATATAAACAACTGACCCATTATGTAAATACATTTGTCACTACAATACTTAATTTATACTGTAAAATGTAGTTTATATCACGATCGCAACTTTGATTAAAGTAAATTGGACGTTGACTCTCACACAACGTAGAAGAAAGTTGAAGCAACACTAATACGAGCATTTAAAGCAGTTTGACTGTGAGTTTGTTAAGTTAACACATTTGTCTTTACTATCAGTTAAAGGTAACCATTCGTTACTATCGACCTCCAATATAATTTATCAATATACATTCGTAAGTTCTCGATCAGCTAACATAGGTCGATTAACCAGACTTTGAATTACCGGAATTAAAGAACACTGCAGCTTAAACGCCTATTTCAAGTCAAGCTGTGAATACACGTCTGCTATTGCGCGACATATCGTTGAAGCGTGGTCCTTAAGATAATTACTAAATCCAATAACCGAAATGAGTTAGCCACATAATGAGTTCTATGGATACATACACTACAGCCTGATTTATGCAAGCAGAAAAAGCGTGTTGAGGCATTGAGCCTAAACTGAAGGTGATACACACAATTGATTAGTAGTTTCTTTATTTCACACACTATTCGTTGAAATGTTTTTTGTTTCATCTTTCAATATATATTTATTCCGTGTCCTTGGCGAATCCTGGACAGTATTTGAAGAGATCACATTAAGGATGAAACTGACTTAAAGAATGAACTGCATTTGCCACCGCATGCAATGTTTGATCTATACTGACAATATATATGCTTACATATGTCAGTTTAAACTATGAACTGTATAGTGTAGAGAAGGAAATTCATCGAATAAACTGGTTTCGTCCTTCTTGGGAACTCATCACGTACTGGCCAGAATTTGCCACAGACAGGGCTCGAACATGAGCACGTCTGCTTCGGAATCTGGGGCTCTAACCACTGAGACACCCTGCGCTCAACAATAAATTGGCATTTTTTCAATTTAGCTGAAATTCATAATGTTAATATGTAGTATTTCTTCAAATGTCAACTTTGTTTTATTTTTTCTACTCTCTACTGATTTTGAGAATCATTTATGTTAGTATGTATTGTGTTGCGAACCTAGTAACAAATTAGTTCAGTTGTGAACAGAAGGGTAAACCAAAAGCAGCATGAACGGAAAGTATAATCTCATGCACATTCGTTTCGTGCTTACTGGCTACTCACCAGTAGGAGCCGGTATTACGCCCTTTAACCACTATATATTTGGGTGAAGAATGTGGGATAATAGGACGGTACAATCTCCTAGACGAATGTGTAAACATGTAATAGTGAAGCTTACATCATAGACTACGACAATGCGTCTTCAATGCTAACTCACATTATATAATATATATACCGAATCTGTAAAGGATACTAACACTATGGTTTCCGAGTCGGTACATGGTACCAACATGATGGATACCAATTTATGCTATAGTTCACCGAAATTGAATGAAATCATTTATGTTATATTATAGAATTATTGAATTATTTCCTATCCTGTCATAAATTTGTATGTGAATCAGACTTAGACAGGATGAAAATAGTTTATATATTATTAATAATACTTGCATTATTTATTCATATTTGAATTATTTGTTCGTCTGTAACTAATTTTTGATCAAGTTGGAGTGCAAGATTTCGGATAGCATAGAGCAAGACGTAGCAAATAGTCTTTTTGCGATTCTTCGACTCTGGGAGAGTTTTGCCGCTACAACTTATGTCACTGGTTCTCGAAGCTCTACTCAGCTAACAAGCAAGTGTTTGCAACAGTCTGCGTCAAGAGATTTTGAGTCTACATCAACGCGTAAACACAAACAGGCACTGACTGGAAGTTGTCACTTATTCTTTTACGAACCAAATACTGTTGGTGGCATTGCTTGCAGTTGTCAATCACAGAGTCTTACTGATGAGTTCTTTTCAGTTGGTTGCATCCTAGAGTCTGTGGCAAATCTCTTTTCTTCTGTTGCTGCTGCTCGAAATAACAAGTATGAAGCAGGTGGCACTGAGGCGTACCTTTCAGATCCTCTGGCTAGTTGGAGTTTCTCACATATGTACTCGGAAATGGCGTATGCCCGAACAACAACGCCAGACGGCCGGTCTGCCAGTTCTAATGGTCACATTTTGACTTCTTCTTTAGAACTTATAGATAGCCTACTCAGTGTAGTTGAGAAGCTTCCAGTCCTTTGTTCTTCTAATATGGCCGATGACGACTTTTTACTGGGTATATCAGTGAGTGAAAGCCGTGGCATGTTGTGTACACGAGTGGTCGAAGCTAAGGCTCGACTGACAGAATTTGTAGACACCACTCTCCAATTTGCCAGACGTCTAGTACCAGATCCTTCTGATATGAATGCAAAACCGTCAAGCAACATGCATGCTGTGCGTCATCTTTATGAAAATGGATACGGAAAAGAAATTTCCGGTCCTGGGCTTTGCCTTTCGGTGACAGGGCTCTTACTTTGTGGATTAGAACAGCTTTGTTGTTCGGGTGCTGATGTGCTATTTGCCAGTGGACTGGTAAGAAGCGTAATGCAAATAATTAAATACTGTTTGTTGCGGAGAACTAATATATATGCAAGCATGTATTAGGTGTTGCGAACCTAGTAACAAATTAGTTCAGCTGTGACCAGGAGGATAAACCAAAGACAGCATGAACGGAAAGTATAATCTCATGCATATTTGTTTTGTGCTTACTAGCGACTCATCAGTAGGAGCCGGTTTTACGCCCTTTAACCACTATATATTTGGGTGAGGAAAGCGGGATAATAGGACGATACAATCTTCTAGATGAATGTGTAAGCCTGCAGTAGTGAAGTCACGAAAATCCGACTTCAACGCTAACTCACTCTATATAATATATATACCGAGTCTGTAAAGGATACTAACACTATGGCTGTTGTGTTAGTAATCGATACCAACATTATTGTACCGAAAAGGTACATGGTACTAACACTATGGTTTCCGAGTCGGAACAAGGTACCAACATGATGGATATCAATTTATGCTATAGTTCACTGAAATTGAGAATTACAACAATTTATGAGCAGTAAACACGAAACGAATGTGCATGAGATTATACTTTCCGTTCATGCTGCCTTTTGGTTTATCCTTCTGGTCACAACTGAACTAATTTGTTACTAGGTTCGCAACACCTTTTAGCAATCAATGATTGTAAATTCCGGAAAGGGTTACTAGGACTTATTCAAACACTGCATCAAAAACATATTGATCAAGGTGAAACGAATATTACATCCTTGCAGAACGCCGAAACGTACTGGATGACTTTTTTAAAACACTTCATTTTATTGAACAATTTTAGTCAAAACACTGCCATTGTTTATAGTCCGTCATATCATCTTGCGCGACACATATTCAAAGATGGCTCGAAAGTATAAAATAGAAATACTGGCGGGTCGCTGAAACCGATGGTGTAACTTGACTTTGGGGCGGATTACGTGAAGTTGGTCCACAAATCTATCTGAGGATATTATCAGTGCCCACAATTGACGCAGTTCAGAGCACTATGATACCACGATTTTTGCCAGGAGTGCGTGTGTCAAACTTTTTGGCACGCATCTCCTAGATTCTTCTACTCTTGCTTTGGTCAGATTCCTCCCTTCAGCTTTTGTCTCTAAACTCAGGAAGAACCTTTTGTCTATTTTGGTGCACCAAATTCGAAAACATCAGAAGGCAGGTGATCGGTTCTTACAGCTTTACAGTCCCTAATAAGATTGATGTTTTTCACCAGAATTTGTAATACTTGTATCCTTCTATTAATGTTGGAATAAGAAAATGTAATGTTATCCTATCTCTAAATTGAGGGAAATTATTTTCCAAGATTTTAGTTCATATATATATATATATATATATATATATATATATATATTATTTGTTAATTTATATTTTGTTCATTGTTAATATTTAAACCAGTTGAAATGCATGAAGTCTCTGATGGTTATTTTAGACTTTTATCTTAAATTATAATTATATATTCATTATTGCGGAGAATTAATATATATGTATACAAATATGTATGAGATATTGTATACGTATTAAAAAGTAATTTCTATAAAAGAAAAACAACGTTCTGATGCCAGCAAAACTAAGCGATATAATCTCATATATAAACGCGTCTCATGCTACTTGGCTACTTATCAAAATAAACAACAGCTATTCTATGTATTAAGATGCATGAATGTTTTTTTATATTCATGAGCGTAATGTGTTTTTACATTATTCTGATTACTTTTAATTCTAGTTATTCTTTTTTAAAGATATACTCTCCTACTTAGGGGTTTTGTTGGCTATATTTTGCATGAATGCACGTAGTCTTTGATCGAAAATCTTCTACTCGAGTCAGTATTTCATTTCACATTGTTTTCACTGTAGTGGACAACTTTGAAGAGTGGTGACACCAGCTTAAAATCAATAAACAGTGCACGTTCAACCTTAATGATAGCCACGCCTATATTGGTAATGTATTTATCTACAACACATCTTTGAAGCTTTTCTCCAGCTCTTTCGCTTAACGCTATTTTAGCAAAAATCAACATCTTACTCATGAAACGATAGTAGAATGATTTTTTTCAAAACAAATTACGCAATAGTTACTGGTATGGTGTGTATTTAAAAAATCTGGGAACAAACTGCGTTTTTCGCGATGGATTGCTACAAAATAGCCTGGTCATTTTGCCTGAAAAAGATAATCAAATCTATGTTGTGATTAAATATTTACCTTAATATGCTATTGTGCATTTGTTTATGTAGTAAACATTGATTTTTCATCGCACAGATCAAAATTATGATAAAACATTTACTGTTTGCTAAATTTTATTTCTCCGTCGATTTGTCGCGTAACTACCAATTAATGTATGCAACCTGCCTTATGTCCTGTTCTCTGTGTATCTTTAGTGCACTGATCAGAATTTTACATTATTGCAATAGTGCTATTTTAAACAATTTCTAGATTTAATTTTTTTGTATTTTACTGCTTTTTGAAAATATTCGAAGTATTATGTTTTGCTTGGAAAATTCTCGTGCAGTGGCTGATTTTATATTAAAAATTAATATGCTTCACTTATCGCAATTTTGTATGCGGCTTTAACTAGTCTTTTTCAGATACATGCTTTCGATCTTAAATTCAATCATTTTATTGTTTAATTGACGCTTCCATGCAACATAGTTCCTTGAATTATTTTTTAGACTAAAATGTGAATAATGGCTCTTCAAGTCGCGTAAATCTATCTTATATCCAAACGGTTTTCACAAATTTATACTAAGTGTAGCAAACAATCATACCACTGTACATTTTTTTTCTTTTTCTCTAATAATATTTGTTTGTTACGTAAAAAGGTGTACGGAAGTAATGGGTTTATTTCTGTATATGCTTAAATGATTTGAATTAACTGAATCACTTGGTTATCTATGTAGTATTTTAAGCCGATCTACCCCTGTAATTTTAAGACTGGAAATTGATAGATTTTGGTTAAAATTTATTTATTTCATATAATTATACGTTCGCTTTTTCGGAGAACTAATATATACACAGAAGTATTAAGTATCGCGTACCAGGTATGGTCATAGCGATAGAAACTTACGTCCTGTCTACAGGTGGGTACTAGCTAATCAATCCTGGAATGGTATCATAAACCTCATCTGGTTTAATTGGTTTCAGACGTCATCCCGTTTTATGTAGAGCCACGAACTTGGTTTAACTACGCAGTAACGCTTAGTGTTAAATGAGTAATGACGGAGTGATAGCAAGTGAATGGCAAGCTTCGGCTGCTTAAAGAAAATTTTGCCACTGGCATCCGGGCAGATAGTGCGCATCAGCCTTAGTTGGTATAATATCTAAAAGAATGAAAACTCCGAATACAAACTATTAAATCTAGGGTTGGGCAACCTCATGTTCTTTAACTGCCAACAAACAAACATAAACAATCTGAAGTATAATTAATCAATACGGCGTCGGCCGTATGATAAAAAGGGTCGCATTGTCTGCAGAGTCGTGCTGGGATGGTAAGCCAAATCAAGCTAACAAAGACACCATCTCCGGTTCTGCTTCTAGTCCTTTCCTTTTCACTTCTCGATCAAACAATAACGCTCTTCTAGATGCTATGAATATGGTGGATGTTGATTTCATCCCTGAGTCAATACCTGATTGCCAAATAAAGCAAATGGTTCAAAGGCACGACCTTTCATTAAACCAAGTTTAGGTTTAAACGTCAGCACATTCAATGTGCGAAAAATGAAACATGCTGGACAACAAGAAGCTCTTACACGTACGTTGGATAAATTATAAATATATGTGTTTGGTATCTGATACCAGATCGCAGGATACTACGATCATTTCAGAACTGGGTGCACCATCGTTATCTACGTTTTATTTGTTTTAAAACTCTTGGTCCACGGAGTTTACTCAAGCCGGTAAATGCAACGTCCTCAGTTCACGAGCTGAAGGTGGTTTTACTAAAAGAATCCTCGGATACAGCCGATTTTTGGCGTTAAGTTTAAATACATATACTAAAATCTATGAAAAAAACCTTAATCAACGTTGCTTTTGCGTTGTACCTGCGTATACTCTCACCGATTGCAGCACAGACTACAGTAAGGACACCTTTTACTCAGACCTCAGCTCTATAATAAGTAGAACAAGAAGTTCAAATGTAGTCTTGGTTATGAATAATATCAATGCTCAAGCTGAGCGCTTAAGAAACGCGAAATTTCATTTAGGCAGAAGATATATGTTAAGCCCAATGCGCAACGATACTAGCGAACAGCTGGTGGATAGCTGCGCGGAACATAGCTTACGCTTAAGTAGAAAAAGCTTCAGAATCAGTGTGAGACGTTGCGCCACATGGCGTCCTCGAATTCCCCATTAACTTTGAACTCAAAATGATCATGTAGCAATTAGTTATAGATGGCGTGGTTGCATCGAGGATTGTCGTTCGTGTTGGAACACTTATATTGACTCGGACCGTGCACGTATCCATTGCAGATTTGCACACAGGTTTAACAGAAAAACAAATAAAAACAAACTTCAATATTGTGTTAGCAAACTCGAACAAACGTCTTCCTGAAAACGTCAACCATAATTTCTATTTTAAAAAAAGTGAGACGTAATTTGTGTAAATATTGTAGTATAAGCTTGACTTCGGTCGTATCTAGGTTATTTGCTTTAATTAACTTACGCCATTTTAGCTCTTCGCGTGAATCAATTAATAGAGAAGAACAAGCAGGATTCTGGTCAGGACGATGTTGTATATGCAATAGTTTTACCAAAAGGCAAGTTCATGAACAGCAACATGTATATCGCCGTCCCGTAATAACCTTCTTTCTAGAATTCAAGGATGCATTTGATTCAGTCGATCGCTACTTTTTATTGGATATTCTGTCGAAAATTAGTATGCCGAAAAAATTTGTAAATATTATACGCTTTCTCTACACAAACATTCATAATCGCGTTAAGATATACATCCAATTAAAAAACACATTTCCTACAAGCAGTGGCCTTCTTTAAGTCTGTCCACTTTCCCCCATTTTTGTCATTTTCTTAATAGATGCTCTTATGAGCAGCAGTCTTCCATGTATTCATGATGCAGGTGTCGAAGGTCTCTCGGGCGTTAGATTAGTCGCTCTTGACTATGCAGACGCAATTTTTTTATTATTCGACAATCGAGAATTTGCTCAGGCCACCTTAAATAAATTATCGGTCGCTGTTCTGCCTTTCGGTATGAAATTCTTACTCTCGAAATTTAAGATAATTATTCAGGATCACTCACAACTAGCTTCATTTCTGCGACAGCAAAGCGAAGATCTGGACGTAGGTGACAGATTTTCGTACCTAGGCAGCATTGTAAATAACTCAGCTACTATGTCTGACGAGGCGATTTTGAGAATAACGAAAGCTAGAATAACTTTCTCCAAACTTCGCTATTTTTAGAGTAGCGTTAACATTTTACTATGCCTCTCAGGTCATGTTTAAAATATATCTGTACGCGCGGTTTCATTAAACGTTAGTGAGACTTGGCCCTTTAGAGTTGATGCTTTCAGACGCTTACAGGCATTCGATCATTATTGTTTGAGTAGCATAACACATTTAGGTTACCAACAAAGAATAACCAATGCTGACATTCGTAGATGTATTTGTGGATTGGTCGACAAATGCTCCTTGTTAGAAAAATAAATAACGCTTCGTCAACTGCGTTGGCTTGGTCCCGTTTTGCATAAGACCTCAATTCGATTGTCCAGTCGTGTTTTATTATCTCACGAAGTACCAGATTGGCGTAAGAAACAGGGTAGGCAGAATTTGACATAATAGAAAGAGCTAAAGTGCTCTACATTTAGATTTGGGTTGTATGGGCCTCAGTCGTCTGACTGGATGGGTTCCACGTGAGTATCATAGTTCTTAATTGAAAATCTTGCGCGATATGGAACCGAGTCGAGTTCATTGGTGATCATGTTGCAGATTTCTAATAAAATCCTCTTCTTAACTTTCTTTTCTTAGTTGGCCAGAATTAACAGCGAGGTTTATTTCTGTTAATGTCGTGATACAATGAAATCTGCAATGAAGCTATATTGCCTATGTTGTCTTGCCTTATTTCTGACTTGAAAATAATGGTTTGTGCAGTGGTTTAATTTGCGCCACTTCTGTGTGTTATCTAGATAAATACTAAATGTAATCAGGTAATCTCTGTCATAAATCTCACTAATAATTTATTATAGAAGTGAAACGTTAGTTACCAATGACATACGTATTGTTGTGCATGATTATTATACTGATGACTTTGTAACCTTGAAGTTCAAATATGATCAAAAGAAGAGGCCAAAATCCGCGTGAACTAAAGTTTTACTCTTATGTAGAATAGTCTTTCTTGATTACTTCACCAGTAAGTGCCCACATTACGCCCAAACTCCACATTTTGATAATTAATGTGAAATAGTTTGACAGTGTCGTTTCATTTACGTATGCGTATTGAGGCATTAGCAGAATCATCCTTAATTTTTGGCTTAGTGCCAGTTCCTTCTGATCAGTCACCAGTAGACACGCAATCCTTTTGTACATGAAATTTTTCTTTTTGTTTATTCTGAATTTTGAATATCATTCTGGTCCTATTTTAAATAACGTGCTGTTAGTTACGCAATAATAATAATAAATAATAATTAGTTATTTCACATTTTTTCCATGATGAAAGTGGCTATAGTCTATACTACTGGTAAAATATAATATTTAATAACTCGATATGTGTTATGACTAACGCAATATCCTTCCCAGTTACTTCCTTTTTTTGAAATATTTCAGATTACTTTTTCTGTATCCTTTATCGTTCCTCAATTCACCTTAAGTTTTAGCAATAAACTATTAAAGAAAGTTTGATGTTTATTTTAACCCTTTCATTTATATTTCAGGCTGGGTAATCTCATAAAATCTAACTTCTATTTCATTAGATAAGCGCGCATCACGTATTTGCGTACATTTATAGCTGCTATGTACAACCAATTTAAGGAAATTACAGTGACTGAATTTTAATTTGCCTTTTACATGCATTAGATTATATGCTTTATACTTACCATGGTAAATGACGTAATTGATAATTTCCTCATGTTATATGGTAGGGAGCCAAATAAATTGTATAGACTCTCATCAACAACAATACCACAACCTTAACTCAAATAAACCACATCGAACCCACACAAAGGCTTCATCTAATTAATTAATTTAATTGAGTGTGATGAAGCGGCAAAACATTTGCTAGTAACTGCAAACAATTTCTGCATTCTTAGTTCTGCAATGTATTGAATTACGTTCGTTTATATGTTCCCACGTATTTAAAATTCTTTAAATCAAGATTCTGAGATTGATTTAATTGTAGTTTTGCTATGTTGTGCGACTGATCAGATAAAATGGAATTGGTGTACATTTTAAGCTCGCAATCGTGATTTAAAGATTTTTTATCCCCACTCGCACAATCAATAATCGTTTAAATGTATAACTTATGTGCATGAGGCGAGAGGTGCAAAAAATAATGTTTGGGATTACAGCGAAATAGTGCAAATGTCATTTTCGTTCAAGAACAGTTTATGCGAGACCACCAGATGTGAGAGTAGAATTTCTTATTTTGTTTTCCTTATATACGCATTGCGGTTTGGTCTTTGCTGGTCAGGCTGTCAACGTGCTTTGTTGATCTTTATGGAAGACAGTAAGTTTGATCAACGTTATTTTTGCTTTGCTGCAAAATAGTTTAGATAAAATGGGATTTGTGCTTATCCCAAACTATTTACTTTGATTTTATGAATTTATCAACATTGAAAGTACACACACACAACCACACAATATTTTCTTACATATCTGTTTTGTGACGTATATGAACTTAGGACTGTATTCTTGTTTGTTTGTGCTATCAGATCCTCTTTGAAGGACATTCAGTTTGTAGTCGTTTTATAATATCATTTTGTTGCTATCCAATTCATTGGATCAAAATGATATGTTTATTCACTGGTCCTGAAGTAGTCAAATTCAGTTTACCATAAACAATATTTTTGACGTGCTTGCTGATGAAATAGAAATGTCGCGTTGGTACATGCAAATGACGGTAGATTTTCTGGTTTTTGTACCTGTTACATCAAATGAGGTTTATATCTATTTAGTGTTAACGAACTGTATTTAAATAATTTCTCTTAGTTAAATAATTTATCTGAATCAAACGAAAGCTCTTTAGCAGTGTTGCTAGTTTAACACTGCTTATTATGATTAACAATCGCTAAATAATAAAATAAATATATTTTATTCAGTATTTAAACAAATTATTTAAAAATAAATCATTAGACGGAATTATACTTTGAACTTAAAGTTTGTTTAAATAGTTATATGTACATCTTTATGATTTTTTTATTTGATAACATAGTCAAACTGCAATGCACTTAAAGTTAGCCAATTCGGAGTATTGCCGTGAAGTGAGTTATTGATGAACTATTTAGAAAATAATGAATTTGAAGTTATTACTTGAATTATTTTACTAAGCGTTGTAAATCAACTTCGACTAGCCCTCTATTATGATCGACTGTGTGGCTGAGGTCTGGTCCAGAGTGGCCGAACTCGACAGCCATCTGGGTGAAATAAAAAGGCCAGGATGAATGTCAGACAGAAAGAACGAGTAAGTTAAAGCAATATAGGATCGCAAGATGTAGTTCAATCAAAGGGTTTGATGATTCAAAAATGGAGTAAAATATGGATTATGATCGCATAGAATAGAGCATATGGTGTTATAGTCAAGTATAATGTATGTAAGGCAGACAAAATATGAAGGCCGCATCTCAAGTTTGAATATCAATTGGAAAAAAGAACAGGTAATTAATAAATGTGTCGCGAAGCGGGAGACGTTTACGAGCCTGTAAATAAAGTGAAGCTGTACAAAGTTTACATGATACACACATTACGAAAATGCAGAACCAAAAGAAAAAAAAACACATGGTACAGGAAATAAATGTATACACTTTACAGAAATAGTCGGTAGGCTAATCATAGATAAGTAACTAGCTGACACTAAACGAAGGACTA
This sequence comes from Eudiplozoon nipponicum, assembly GCA_029291075.1. Classification (NCBI taxonomy): domain Eukaryota; kingdom Metazoa; phylum Platyhelminthes; class Monogenea; order Mazocraeidea; family Diplozoidae; genus Eudiplozoon; species Eudiplozoon nipponicum. Next base: position 10,221 of record JAQBSW010010630.1, on the reverse strand, counting down.
ATTACCAAAAATCTACACAATAATTAACATAAATAGACGCAGTAGCTGACTCGGCAACAAATAACACTAATCATCCATTAAAGTGACATATACTACCGTATCAACCAATTTTCTTTAATTCAATTGGAAAACCTTTCTTATTCAAGGTGTAATTTAAATTTTTGTGTAGTCAGCCTTGAACGAAATAATTTTATTAACACTTTACCAAGAATTATTCTAACAAATTTACTTTAATTAATTCGTAGGTGTAATACGCTTGTTGAACTATTAATGATATATATATATATATATATATATATATATATATATATATATATATATATATATATATATATATATATGAAGTGGTCTCCACTACTGTAAGTTTACACATTCTGATAGGATATTGTGCAGTCCAATTGTCCCACATTCCTCATGAAAATGTATAGTATATATAGGGCCTAATACCGGCTCCTATTGGTGAGTCGCCATTAAGCTTTAAACGCAGGTGTAGATAAGATTATATTTTTTGTTCATGCTGATTTTGTTTTCCGTTCTGCTGTCATCTGAACTAAGTTGTTAATAGGCGCGCAACATAATACACAACGCGACAAACTATGTATCATGCGTGATTGATCATGATCAATATTCAAACCTAAGGCCCAATTTTTATTCACTTGTAGATCTCTTAAACATAACTGACTTTTTACTATATCAGTGTACGATATATGTGTGTGTGTGCATGTCTTCACGTGTACATTCATCCAAGAGAAATAACAGTGACCTGATAGCATGTACGGAAGATTCACTTGATGAGTTTACGCTATACCTTTGTTTGTGTGTGTTTATTTATAACTATGACGTAATTAGTTAAACATTAATAATTGAACGTTTGCTTTTAATATAAGTGAGAATAAAATGATAGCGGTTTCCACTTTTAACACGTCAGGATTATCGTTTAACAGTTATTCAAATTAAGTTCACAACCTTGATTTAAATAATATTTACGATCACCCACGCAATCATTTATTATTTAATTATTGTTTTATACTGAATTAGTTATGTGAAGTATTTACAAGTGATATTCAATTTACCGGGTAAAACGATATAAGAGTAATAAACCTGTCGCAATTTGTTTTCATGGTAAATACTCATGTGTTAATTTAAAAAAATTTATCATTAAGATATAAATTTAAATAAATGAGGGTCAGAAAAGAAATCTATAAAATTGTACACTGAATTAAAGATTATAGTAATATTGTAACGAAACGGCGATAGTTAGTGTAAGTTCTTTTAATAATTTGTTATACGTTCTAATAGATAAAGTAAAATAACGTAATAAAAAGCTAAATTATGAGATGATCGTTAAATTAGGCAATAGATCGGTAACAATTCCTTCTTCGGCATCGGTAAGTTCATGTTAATCCATCATTCGTACTCTTTTATTTGAGCGAATTTCTAAGTTTGTTCTATGTAATCTTTATTTCCTACTATTATTTCATGTCGTATTCCAAACCGTTCCTAGCGACTTTTTATTGCTGTTTTATTTATTTTGGTATTTGTCGATTTAATTTCAATAGAATCTTCAATCAGTCTCTTATATTAATCACGACCACATATTGATCCTCTTTTTCACCATGCAGATTAACTTCTATAATAAAACAATTACTGATTGCGCGGGCGGTGATAACAATTATAGGCATCAAGGTTGCGAACTTGATATAAACATCAAGCTGGATGTTTATACGTTTTCATTATAAAGTAAACATTGTATAATTTATAAAAATCATTTCATTTATTAGACCAGTTTCGCCCTTATAGGCAACTCCGCATGTTCTGTTCAGAATTTCGCCACGGACAAGTAAATAAATTGAGTAGTGTCACAGACACCAAAGCAGACGTGTTCAGGTTCGACCTAGGTCTGCTGCAAAAGTTTGGACAGTAATTTAAGTTTTCCCAATAAGGATGAAACCAGACTACTGAATAAAGAATTTTTTCTACATTTTACCATTTTTAGTTTACACTGCCATATATATAAGGATTGGTGTTTATATCGTGTTTGCAACCTTGATTTAAACAGTCCCAGTTATCTGAAAGTTCCATCTCTACTGTATGATGTGCATGATCTTATCTAGTAACAGAGCCATATTTGACTGCAGTTCTCTGTTCCACTCTTCCTACATTGATTGGGCGCATGATTTCACTCGCATACATCATTTCAATCATTCCTGATGTGTATAAAGGTTCAATAATCTTTTGTTGGTTGGGAAGTTTAGTGCCTAGGGTAATTGATTGTTTTAAAATGGTACGTTTATTGTATTTCAATGTTACCTTTTTTTAATTTCCTTGTTAATTTGTCACGGCCCTTCGATCCTCCTTTGTTCCGTCTGACTTCATTTACTTCTAATTATGGTTAATTTTACATCTGACTTTTGAGGTACCAATTATTACAAAATATTTCTCGCAATCTACATAAATCAATCTTCAGATGTTTTATATCTGTTAGTCTTAGGCCTATAATTGTCATTGATTTTAAGATAATTTTTTTCATTCTATGGGAATTATTTATTTTGAAATTACGAACGATACCTCAGTAAGTATTTTTCCTATAAACATCTCGTTTTAATTTTGTAACATTATTTACTAATTTGTCGTCCAGAAATGGTAATTCGCCAAAAAATTCATGTTTAATCTTAAATTTTATTTCGTTAACTTCATTGGCTATGTTTGATAAATTTACCATTTCATCCTCCCCATGATTCCATTTAACGGATATGTCGTCCAAGAATCGTACATACAATTTGAGTCTTAGTGGTGTCATATCTAAAAGGCTTTTTTTCCATAAAATACATTAAGATATTTGCTGTCAGAATTGAACATATTTCCACATTTCAATAATTCTAAATACCTCATTTTAATCGTTCCTATCTATGAAAAAAGTAAAACCTAGCCATATTTTCATCATCTCTAAAATATGTCTCATCGTCAATTCACCTCCTGATATTACCAGGCAATAAGCCATGAAACGCTCTAAACATTTCAGTTTTTTGGTACTAAGATAATGGTGTGCACTAAAATCACATTAAAGCTCGCCAAACTATTGCTTTCACTTGTTTAACATTTATCGACAATCTCAACCCAATTGTATAAATTCGTATATGTGTGATCTAAGAAGTACGTATATTTCCTTATTCTCTGACATATAAACTTGGGCATGTTATATGATTTGGAGAGCTGAAAATTAACAAAATTTCTCAAATGATTAACTGATTTACGCTCCGTTATTAAAAATATATTCAAAAGCTTGAAGTAAACACCAATCACATTGTACTTAACCAGTCGTCGGCAGTTCTTTATGTTGTTCGAAGACTGGTTAAATACAATACGATTGGTGTTTACTTCAAGCTCGCAAACTTCATTTAAAGAATTTTTAAATCAACTGTCATCATTTTTACCCAGATTATTTCGTCTTCCAAATTCAACGGTAAGCTGAACTCCAAAATAAATTTGATAGTTATTTGTCTATTTCTCATTATCTTCATCCAATAGAAAATTAGAATAGATACGACTGAAAGATCGTGACATGCAGATAATTTATCTCGAAATAAACCGGCAATTATTCACCCTTGATTATTCAAATATTCCTTTCCAAAAAATTACTTTATATATATATATATATATATATATATATATATATATATATATATATATATATATATATATATACGTGTGTGTGTTGAATTTAAAAGTTTTACAGCAGAGTTACATTAAATATGTTGTCAGTATAAACCTAATATTGCGTGCGATAGCAAATTCTATTTATCAAGTTGACCGGTGTTACTATAATCAAGGTTGCGAACTTGATATACGCACCTGACCCATTAATTACTTACATATGTCAGTATAAACTAAGAATTGTATAGTGTAGAAAAGGCAATTCATCCAGTAGACCGGTTTCGTCCTTATTGGGAACTCATCAAGTACTGGCCAGAATTTGCCGCGGACAGGATACGAACCTGGGCACGTCTGCTTCGGAATCTGGTGCTCTAACCACTGAGCTATCCTGCCGCACACTACACTCAACACAATTTTCAGTTATATACTAACTAATGTAACTTGGTTAGTCAATTTTTCCTTTAGGTGGAGCTCATATGGCATCCATTTAGACCCAAAGTTCCAACTAACCATGCCCAATCTGTCATTACTGAACAGACACCACATTACATGGGGAAATGGTATTGAAATGAACATTTATATAATTAAACGAACATTGGTTGCGCGGGTGGTGATAACAATTATTATAATCAAGGTTGCGGTCTTGATATAAACACCTGACCCATTAATTACTTACATATGTCTGTATAAACTAAGAATTGTATAGTGTAGAAAAGGCAATTCATCCAGTAGGCCGGTTTCGTTCTTATTGGGAACACACCACGTACTAGCCAGAATTTGGAAATTTTTCAAGTTCTTGCAAGAATTTCCGCGACCACAGTTCAAACTGTATGTACTTGATGAGTGGAGAATAAGGACGATACTCATCTATTTTACGAGATGCATCTTTTATATTATGTTGTGTTAAAGGTATACTGACAATATGTATATTATAGATTTTTTTAAATAACTAACTTTACTAGGTATCTTTTGTTTTTTCTATAGTGGCAGATTGAGAGTAGTTAATTAAAACGTAAGGACGAAAGAGTTGCCAAATAGGCTCCACATAAAGAAATAACTTACATAAAGTTTAAGTTTTTTTTATATAACTAACGATTGCATGTATGGAGCGTCTTGGGAGGCGGAGTAAATGAGTCGCAAGTCTCCAAATCAAATATACCCAGATTTTGTCACAGTCGCGGCAATTCTTGAAAGTATTTGATGAGCTCACAATAAGGACATAATCGGTCTAGTGAACTAATCAAATTCAAATACAGAATTCAACTGACAATATTTTAGATCCGCAATACCCTGGTTAATCCTCATTTACACGTGTTTAACGTTTACTTTTACTTGATGTATCAGATCCATTTGATAGTGTATATATGTAGGCTTCAAAATCTCTGCCATCTTCATGTTTATCCAACGGGAAAATGTAGTGCACACTTGGGATTGTAAATAGTCCAAATCTTATAGACTCTTCACCTCTGGGAAAGCAAAGTGATCTAGGCATTGAAACCTTGTGTACACTATATATTTTCATTCCATACCGATGGTTACGAACGAAATTTCCGAGTAAGTGTCCTAACAAAAAACTTCCGTTCGAATATCTAAAAACTCCATTTCAGTTTAGAATCCCGAAGTTACACCTCAACTTTTGCTTCTCTTTCCAAGGTGCATGGTAGTTTTTCCAGCTGATTAACTTAATACCGAAATTTTGACTACGTCTTATCTCAATGATTCCAAATTGCTAATAAATCATCTCACAATCTGTAAAACAAGTGCGGCTTAAAGGGTGTTTTTTTCCAAAATATTTTTTTAAATAGTGCAGACTGGGGCAGACATTGGCTTTCCCATAGAGGCACCCTTAATTTTTCATAAAATTACTTTTGAACATAAAGTAGGAAAAAAAATTTAACATTCATACAAAATTTCTCAACATTCTTTCACTTCCGGGACCACTGTAAGAAAACGATTAACGCATTTCGATGCTGACATCTAAGCTCGCCAGTCCATTTCTCTCCATTAAATCAGATTTATTAATATTAACAATAAAGCGATGTGCTTTTCAGTGCTTAATCTAAAATTAAGAGTATTTTCTTATTTTATGGCACAGAAATTTGAACATTTTACAAAATGATGAATTCATGAGAATCTAAAGAACCGTGCATAAATGTGGATTACCAAATTAGTGCCACACTGAGTATTGCATTATTATCATATCCTTATTTTGACGGTCACTTATTTGTTCTCAGTTCTTGTTTTTGTCGGAAAATTATTGGGACTCCATTTTGAACCCCAAAATAAGAACACAACTCGTCACAAATTATTAAACACACTTACAAGGCAAGTATGGTTTGCTTTATAAAAGCAGACTAGTTTGTCTTTATAAACCATCATGAGCTGTGAAACAATGAAGAGGCCCAAAGTGGGATCCGGACAATTTTCTGCTGAAAGGAAGATTTTGGCATAATTTTATTTTAGGCACAACACAGATTAAGTGATTATGCGACATCCAGTATCGCAAAAACATATTGATATAATTGTCCAGTATTGCTTAACTGACAGTGCGGCAGGGTGGCTCAGTGGTTAGAGCAACAGATTTCGAAGTAGACGTGCTCAGATTCGATCCCTGTTCGCGGCAAAATCTGGACAGTACGTGATGAGTTATCAATAAGGACAAAATCAGTCTACTGGATGGATTGTCTTTTATAAACTATAAATTGCTTAATTTATACTCGCAAATTCATGTAAATAATAGTTCAGGTGTCTATATCAAGTTCGCAACCTTGATTAAATTCAATATCTTCTCTGTTTGGCGCATTTTGTGGATCTTGCTATACTGGGGCTATTTGTGTGAATGCATACATCTGACAGGACGATCTAAATTCCTTTTTCAATTAACTTATTAATAGTTTATTATAGTTGTTAGCAAGCTGCGAAATTCCTACACAGCTCTACTAATATTTATGCTAAAAAGGCTACCTTTGTCTACTTCATTGTGAACTTAGCAATACTGAATTAATATTTAGGTTGAAAATGATTACTTCGCATCTGCTGGTAATATCGGCATTACGTACAAAATTACATTAATTTCACTGGCTCATAAAGAATTAAGCCATAAATTTTTTTTATTGATAGGTTGAAAAGTATACGAAATTAACCATTAACTCATATCCTAAACATTCAGTTTTAATAAACATTATTTTTATTTTTATAATTGCTTTTTACCAACCATCATTTTATTTCAATTAATTTTATATTAGGCGTCCAGTAGAAAAAATTCTTTGGCTATTAGACATGCTTCTTTTGCTGATATCCGACGGGCGCCTATATCAAATATGACGTTTGAGAAACCTGTGAACAGCGATCCAGATCCAGTTGATAAAATTATGAATGGCAATATTGATGCCATTACCGAACCGGACAGTCCAAAAGAGCTAAATGGACCAACTGCGCCCTTGAAAGAGGGCAGTCCATCGCCAAATCCTGTGGACCATGCTACTAGAGATTCAATTGCTAAAGAAAGGCAGTTAAGAGCACAACGGCCTGCTGTAAGACCTCGTACTGGTTCACGTAGTATACGAAAATCCACTAACACTGTAAGTGCCAAGAAATCTAATGGAAATTAATTTAGGCTTTTTCACTTTAACTTTTTCCATTATAAATGTATGTTAAGAAATTCTGTTGATTAGGCATATTTACATAAGGGTTGGAGGGGTTTTTGGGCCCTCTTTTTGCCATATATATATATATATATATATATATATATATATATGCGCACCTAGTAGAAAAATTGTATATTCTCTATTATACATTGTTTAGTTTATACAGATTATATGTATATACATATATATTATCAAATCATGTCATCCAATATATATATATATATATGTGAGTGTGTGTGTATTCATATATATGTGGGTTTGTACACACATGCACTACCCTATTCTAATTATAAGGGTATTATAGAAACTTAAATATCATGATCACCAAATATATTTACATGCATATACATTTTAGTCATTTTCTAATAATGCAAATATATATGTCAAACTTCTTCAGAAGTCTTTGAGAACTGAAATCCAGTTCCTAGCATGCATTAACAGGAGAATAAGTGAGAGCCTTTTTACGCCTTCAACAAAACCCTAATTTCGACCTCTGTTTTTTATCCGTAGCTGGTCTGGCACTTCCGAAATATCCGCAATCTGCCACATTTTATACAGTGTTTTTTGTGATGTAGTGACTTCTCGGCTTTAATACGAAATCGAAAAAGCTTGCTTCTTTTGTTAAAGTGGCAAAGACTGTCAGTTTCATGTGAAACCACACAACTTCTTTTTTTTAAATTCAGTAAAGTAAAAGTTCCGCCGGATCTATACATGCTTATTGCCGCAAACTGAAGAGCAAATCCGTTTTAAATAAATATAAAATTGCTAATTTGGTTTTCATCTACTAGAAAATTTGCCACTTTTATTCATGCCAACTGTCGTCAAATAGCTTTGCTCTGCGCTCCATTCAAGGTTAGCACAGTTGTTATCATCCAAAGTGTTTGCGAAAGGCAAGGAAAGCAAAGAATACAAATCAATACTGGGTTTCGACCGGCAACGTGATGCTTAAGCCAAATTCATGCACTCAGCATCTCTCTCGAGTTATGCTAACAATACTTTTTACCCAAAATCATTCTTTTTCTAGATTTCACAACCGTTTGGATTCTCTATAGTGCAAAATATTATAGCAAGCTATGCGTAATGATAGCGCCATAGCAATTTTTTTAAAATTTACTTTAACCCAGTTATAATGATGCATCTGAATCTTTAACGATTGGCCGCTACTTTGAACAAGGATATGCCTGTGTACTCCCTTTGTTTAATTAAGTTGCCGATGCATACTATTCTGTTGTCACCGCAACGTTACTTGGAGTGGAATTCGATAGTGTAGGCCGGATGACTGACAGTTACATTCACGATGTGGTTCTGATGCCAGAAAAGAAAGACGAGCTTAAGAAGGCAATAAATTGTGCTTAAATGTGTCCGCCCGGTACTTTCGGAACTTACAAAATGTTGACCCGGAGCCCTCGATCTTGCTGAAAGGCGCTCTAATGGACATTGTCGACAGATTGTCTCACTAATATTCATGGTGACACCAGATCATAGGCTTCTGTCGCGATTTCCAGTTTTATTAGCCTTGATGCTGCTGCCTATTACAGATTGTGCATATCATACTGCAATTGACCATTTATTTCATTGAGAGTTTTATCCAATGTCTTTAAGTAACGCATATTTGTCGCTCACCCTTGTGCTTGGGTTACTTTAGAAATGACCGACCCTAGCTGCCAACGCTTAGCCTCCTTCGTTAGCCGATTCACTCGCTCGGTTTGGCATAGAACATTGAAAGCTGAGTGTCATGGGCCATTACTCAAGAACAAAATTTATGAGCCGAATAGTCCTATTCAGCCGCTTTTTGATGTGCCATCACCATCGAACCGTGGTTTGGAATAAAGATTACGTTGTCTGGGGCACTGTTTTAGAAGGCTAGTTACACGTCTTGTTTGCCAGGCTACTGAGACAACTCTGGTGGATTGCTGAAATCACAGAATCGTTATGTCAGCCCTCTCTTAGCCAGGTGTTATAATTTACGGTGTCAGTCACTTGATCATCCCGCGCTGTTCCCTCAATAACAAAGAGAAACTTTATCTGGCGAAATCATGTATTAATCTAGTGGTAAACAGGGTTCAATGGAGAGACGAAGTTATTTTTCATTATTGTCGTATGCTCTTCTCTAAGCCATCGTGTGTGTGTGTGTTCAAGATGTTTAATTACGTATGTATATGTGTTATTGAATGGAATAATTCGCTTCTGTTGTCGAATAAAGTAAATTCATATTACTTTCTAGTTTAATGTGGACACGCAAGTCCGCCTGCCTCGTGTCGACGAACTAGTCAACTGTGTCGTCTGTTGACACCTTTTATTGTTAGACGAATATGCTTAGTTTAGACTCGTTAACTATGCTAATGTATTGTTTGACCAAATTGACCTATTAACATTCCAACTCAGGCTGATTATCCCGGCCTTCGTATTCATGAGCTTTCGGGAATAGTGAACGGGACACGACAACGTATTTAACACTGATCTGTCACGATTCTAATTCTTGTTCTAATGTTTCTTGTGCATTTCCCTTTTCGCCTCTTTGTGCCTTCCTTGTTGATATTGGCGTTTATCGCCTTTTTGTGGCACACACATCATTTCATGAATTTAGGTAAGTTTGTGCTTATTTGCTTATATACGTGTTCTACGTTTATGCTTATTAAAACCGATAGGCAGTTGATTGCTTACGGATAACTTCATTCGTATTGCGCATGCTTAAAAAATACACTCAAGCCCACACAAGCAGAAAGATTAGAAAAAATATTTTTGAAATTACTGATGCACGCGCACACAAAAATAAACTAGCACATGTTGACCCCTCCATAACTCATTATCGTCCTGTTGGTGTTTGTGGTTGTTGTGACGTAGCCTGCCAGTTTGACAATTATCAATCACCAAAACGAAGCAGACGGCGTTGAAATGAGAAGCAGCGTTGCCGCGCGCA
>JAQBSW010010629.1:0-23397 GCA_029291075.1 Eudiplozoon nipponicum | reverse complement strand
AATCAGGTAAAGACATAACTATTATATATTTGGTTGAAATGTGTCTTAATTAGCACGGAATTTAATTTTTGATATCGATCCAGGCCACAATGTATGGATTTGCTAAGTTAAAAGGTTTTCAATAGTTGTTGTAATTCTCAATTTTTGTGTTTAATTTAGCATATCTTTAGGTACGTTTAACTGATAACATGTACCGATTTAGCATTTTTTTAAAACATAGAGTTGGCATTTTTTACAGGTTTGGAATATATTAAATATAATGAATTGGATTTAAAGTCGCTTTGTCCAAAACTTTCTATAAAGTTTACTCCATTTCTGCTTCAATGCACATTCGTATACGAGATTGTACTGTCCAACTGTTCAACAATTCTTGACCAAATGTGTAGCGCTTGTAGTTTTAAGTAGCGGATCCTACTTATGCGTCGCCAATTAGCACGAAATTCATGTGCACTTGAGATTGCACCTTTCGTTCATGCTAAATTTGATTTCTCATTTTGGTTCTACATTAACTAATTTGTCATAAGATACGCAACAACTACTAAATATTTAAATGAGTATTCACAGTATTCTTTCCATGTGCATAAATATAAAGAAATTTTATCAAATAAAAGTACCACTTTTTTCTCATATTATTCTCAAATTTCTACAAATTTAATCTTATATTATTATATATATATATATATATATATATATATATATATATATTGAAAAATAAAACAAAACAGAAAATTGAAACGCGGATAGAGTGTAGAGTAAGGAACAACAAATCAAATACATGCATTACGTCTAGTTCAAACTCAATTTGCGAACATGCTTTCTTGCTTGCATAAATCTGGCAACAGTTTTTTTTATCTATTAAGACTCGTATATGGCTAACTTATTTTTGGTATTCAATTTAGCAATCATTTACACGCTGCGTTTAGAGAAAATACATGTGAGGTATCAGTGATATGTTGCGCAATCGCAGATGTGCATTCCCAATTTGACTTGAAACACGTGCTTAAGTTTTAAAATTCATTCATTCTATCAATTAACCGTCTGGTAGATCGGCCTACGTATGTTGATCGACAACGCGCATGCATATTGATAAATAATATTTGAGGTCTACATTAGCGGTTATTTCACTTTAACTGCTAGTAAAGACCTTAAATAACACTCGACATTTAGTTGCATTACTTGTGCGTGTTAATGTTACTTTAACTTTATTCTGTGCTGTGCGGCAAACATTATCCTTCATACATGGGTCGTTCAAGTAAACAGTCGTAAAAAAATCACTAGGTCCAATTTGGAATACAGCATTAAATAATGGTAGGAAGCGAAGGTTGCACGAATAAGAATCAGAAAGTTGCTCAAGTAAAAAAATAAGAACACTAGACTGCTATTAACTTACAGAGATGGATTGTGAGTAATCCAATATCTCCTAATTTATTTTCGGATTATCTTATATTTTCATCCTTGATTACATGTTATTTTATATTATTTATAATCTTATGCTTTGTTGTTAGTGTAGCGCTCTTTAACAAAAATTTATGTTTGTATAACAGTTAAATACTGTTTGTTGCGGAGAACTAATATGTATGCAAGTATGTATCAGGTGTTGCGAACCTAGTTTGTATGTTGGAAAACAAAGGAAACTTTTCTTTGCACTATTACTATTATCTATCTTTACTTTATTCACAGTATCATTCCCCTCTTCATCGGAATGCCACTCGTTATTATTGCTGTGCAAATATAATCCAAATTGGATAAAATTTCACCTTTTTTAGATATAATTTAACGGTGTTTTTAAAAATTTTGCTGATTATATTTCAAGTGTAAGAATTGTACAATTCATATACACTTCGTTGATCAAAACTCATAAATATATTAATATTTAAATAAGTACACAGAGCAGAAAATAACGGATTTTAGCAACAATAGTACCTATTTTAAATAATTTAAAGTACAGTTATCACGCCAATTAATAAGATACCTCTAATAGCAGTTTTTATTTAGAGCACCATTATCGGTTCAAAATAATTCTAAAATGCATATTACTCTTTCCATGTTAAAACAGAAATGGAAATTATATCGGATATAAGAACCGTTTCTTTCTCATATTCTTCTCAAGTATATTCAAATAAATACCTATTTATATATAAATTGAAAAGCAAAACTAAATTGAAAAATTTAAACACGAAGAGTGTGAAATAGGGGAAGAACAGTATGTGGTTCAGGGTGTACCGATTTAGCGCACTAGCATAAATACAGCTGCAATTTATTTATCCATAAAGCTTCGAAAGTGGCTAACTTCTTTCTGTTATTGCATTAAGTAATTATATTAAATATTATGTTTGGTGAACGTATGTTTTGCCTTGAAATTTATATATAAAGAGGTGTTTAATTTTAGATATTTTATAAGAATATGAAAAGGAAACTGGACTTACATCTGCAAAATTATCTTTTTACTTTCGCACATGAAAATAGTAATTTTAATTCAATTAAGGCTTGCATTCCATAATAATTTTACAATAATTTGAAAAAAACATGAAAGAAAAAATGAGTATTTGCTAGTTATTTCGAATTGTGTAACGAATGAGATTGCCTGCAGACAGACAATTTGTTACGAATTCTTTGTCTTAAATGGTGCCATGGAATTTCTCATCAAAATAACTCTTGCTTTAGAAATGCCGATACATTTAACGTAGTGTACGTATTGTTTAACATATTTAGTCAACGGGGCATCAGGTTCCCTTACCATGATCAGTATAATTTTTGGTCTGAAAGAAATAAAAGCATTAACAGCATTTACTGCATTTTGAGGCTAAATAAATAGTTTAAATTTAATTAAAATAATTTTTTTATTATTTTAGATTATGTTTTCCTCACCTCACCACCATTGATGTAATCTAGCACAAAGTAGAGTTTGGTTTCCGACTGAAATGAATAGTACAACTTGCAGAGAAATGGATGATTTAACGTTTTCACCAGCACATCGCGTTCACACATTACATGTTTCACTTCCTTTCTTCGCTTAATTTGCTCTTTCGACAACACCTTAATAGCGTACACCCGCATGTCTTTGTGACAACGCGCAAGGAACACCTATTTTGTGTGTGTGTGTGTGTGTACAACATTGCAAGCAACATAAAATCAAAACAGTTAAAAGATTATAACATTTGCAAAGTGGTAACCTGTGTCTACATTTTTTTATCCACAAGGTAATATGCAAAAATTTAAAATACCAATTACTTAAATTAATATAATTTAATACAAAATTCCGAAATTTATAAAAACTAGTCCTGGTCGCTTTACGGGTAAAATAAGACTTCTTTCTAATTTCCACTCTTCTGTCCATGTTGAGAATACTGCCGTCATTTTAAACTTTTTCCAATAATAATTGTTTTTAAATTTAAAAAGAACGAATCAAAGGTGTATTATATTCAAACAAAGATGCGAAGTTCAAGACCATATTTGTATATGTTTGAAGACGTTATTTATGATGTAAAATGATTTTATGGCATAGTAATATACAAAACGCGTGCGAGGTCAAATCATAAGATGTAAGCTAAAACTTAGAATAGAAATGAGATACATAAAATAAGATTATAAAAATTCTAGGTTGCATGAAGCTGTCAAAAGCAGCCCCTAATTAATACGTCAAATTTTTTGTCCCGTTCTGCATTTTTTCGCTCAATAATTATCCCTAAATGCACCAATCAGATTACGGGCTAGAAATAACAATCATAAAATAAAGCTGAGTAATAAATTTTAGCCTACAGCGACATTAACTGCTTTAAGAAATCATCATCGGAATAGAAAATACTAATATTTGTTTGAAGTCTCTTTCCGAGATATAGAGAAGGATTATAGCGCAGTTAAAAATTGACCAAAACAAAGATAAGAAGAATTTTAACTTTTTCTTATCAGGGTTTAGTTAAAAAATTATTTAACATGATTTGTTGAATGATAATTAATCTGTTTAAAACTGAAATAAAAGTTGAGAAATATTTAATCTGAATATAGTGCGTACTTTGTAAATCTAAGTACAATAGGTATTTGATTTTAAAGTAAGTATTTCTTCAGCCAAATGTGCTGTTTGGCAGCGTAAATGTTGTTCTTATGCACAGAATTTTGATTTTCATGAATCAATTTCTCAACTTTATTATTATAATACGAATAAAATTCCCTGAAATTCTCATGATTAAAAGAAAATATCGTAAACAATAAATAAAAAATCGTGTTTGATATTTCGAATTAACATGGCAAGTTGGCTAATTCAAATCATTATATTACTGCAATAAAATTTACACAGAAAGTTTGTCTTTGTAAAGCAGGAGTTAGGTATCAAAGAGGAATAACCAATAATCTTACTGTTGAAAAAGTTGTTGCAAACTGCTTTGTCATCATTTATTATTAAACATAAAATACTTATACCGAATAATTTGGCAAATTTTCACTATCTCAAAGCACACTACTTAAATAAGAGATTTAAACAAATAATTTGTTTTGTCATTATAAGGCATTTCGTAGAAAGTAAGTTTAAATTGGGTTTTTAATATGCTTTGTTATTTTCCTTTAAATATTTTTAAAGATAATGAGGTCGTTGCGACTATTTTTACTTTGTTGTTTTGCCTAGAAATATGTATGTCTGAAAATTATATTTTTGTTTTGTAAAAACTGGTTTTACCCATAAATAAATGCAGAAGTTTTAACTATTTCTTTGTTATTTGAAAGTTTGAATTAAAACAAACAAATATATGAACCATTTTTAATTTCTGTCTAAAATGGTTTTTCGAAAATATTTCCCATTACCCATTTCTCATTTAGATGGAATTCTATGTAATAAGCGGTTTGATTAAAAATTATTTCAGAATTTTCGCTTTTTCAAAATCAAAATTTTTAAATGGTTTTCTTGGAAATTTCGATGAAAAATTCCATGATTTTCCGTTGTGATAAGTTGAGCTGCTTAAAGTGAACAATTTCAAAATTTCAATTGTTCAGATAAACCTATTATACTGATAAAACTTATAACATACGCTGTTAAAATTCAGAAAATGGAAAACTATTCTTCTTCTTGTTTTACATAGTTTATACATTCTTATTATAAATATAAAGTTGAGTGATTAAAAAACTTTTTGAAAAAGTAATCAATTGTTGCAATTTCTGATGTTGATTACAGGATGCAATAAATTCAATTAATCGTGCTATTACAATTTAAATTTTATCTGCCAAACATTTAAAGGTAGACATAAAAGAACAGTCAATAAAGACCAGTATCACTGACAAATGTTAAAATTCTTAAAATCTCCTAATAACGAAAATTGCTGATAACAATAAGCTGATCCCTCAATGAATTTGATTATTATTAAATTAGGATAAATTTAGTCCAAACTCCTTCATTCATACTTACCGGTGGATAACTTGAACATCACTGACTTATCGCGTAACAAATGGAGCAAAATGATGAATAAATCTGTTGAAATTGCTTTTCATGGTAAATATTCATGATTTAGTACCCAAATAAGTTTCATTAAGACAAGTTAAAAAATGGGGTTTCTGAAATAAATTCTAAAAATGCCTACAGAAATAAGTATTACACTATCATTGTAAATAAAAGGTGTCTTTAAAATTAAACGTTTATTAAACAGCGTTTTTACTCTATAAGAAACTATGTTAATAGATACAGTAAGGTAACAATTTGAAAAGGAATGAACATATTTGATAATTCTACAATTAGTTAAGAGATCGTCAATTAACAAACCCTCGCCATCTGTAATTTAGTGATAATCTAATGCTCTTACTCTTTTGCTATAGCAAATTTCCGATTCCGATTGTGCCAATTTCGCTTCCTGACATTATTTATTCCTGTAGTTAGAATCAAGCCCATTAGGTTTTCTACGGCTCTTTTATTCCTCATGTCATTCCTTGATTTCATTTTGATTAATTGTCTAATCAATCCTATTCATCTATTAGGAGCACGTACTGACACGAATATTCATCCATCCCAGTTATTTGTATGTATTGTTATTTCCGTTTAACATGCACGATTTTATATATTACCATGTTCATATTTAAATGCAGTTCTATGTTCTCCTCTTCTTCCCTAACTTGGACGCCTGGTTTTACCAACACATGAGGTTACCTTAGTTCCATGGGATTTCATACACTCCTGATGTCTCTAACAGTTCCATATAGTTAATTTGTTGTTGGAAAGTTAAATGCTTAAGTTAAGGGAATTTCTAAATGGTACGGATATTGTATTTGGACACTACCGTTTTTACTTGCCAGTTTAGTTTGGAGACAGGTATTAACATAACCCTCTGATCCTCCTTTGTTTTTTTTCACTTCGCGTATTTCCAATCATGATTACATTTACTTACGACACTAATCCTAGTTAATTGAACTAAAATTGGTCGCGTGGGCGATGGTAACAATTACTATAATCTAGGTTGCAATCTTGATATAAACACCTGACTCATTAAGTACATTTATTTGTCCGAATAAACTAAGAATTGTATAGTGTAGAAAAAACAATTCATCCAGTAGACCTGTTTTATCCTTAACTATGCCCGTCTTGCTTTTACGTAATTAAGACTACTTATATTTTGTAACGCCATATAATGTGTCATAGCTTTTATTGTGAATGTGTCCGCAATAAATGGGTTTGTCGTATTTTGCGGCACATATTTTACTATTGATAGCATGTTTGTTATGTTTCTGTTTCAGTCCAATTTAATATAATTTTGACTTAAATTTTGCACGTTTTAGCAGGAATTAAGCTTATTAATTGCATTAACTTTAAAAGCCAGAAGTAATTTTTCCAATTTTGCCTTGTATAGAACTGAAAAATGAGAAGTTCTAACAACACGGCTTGTGAGTAGTACATGTTCACAATATGCTAATTTTTGTGCAGGAACTGCACACCTTTTTAAATTTAATTGAGAGAAATAGTGATTTATTCTAGTTTTGAGGCTCTTTTATGATCTGCCGATGTACTGAACGTTGCACGTACATTAAAATTTAATACGGACAATGTTTTGGACGTCACAGAGAGATTGTTTTTTTCTATAGGTCGCATAAGTTTTGTTGTGTTGAACACAGCTCTCAACTGTATTGACGGAAACTGAGCTTTATTTGTTCGAATTACTTTTTTTAGAAAATCTCAGCTGGGAGATCACATGCAAAGATAACAGTTGGCGTTTATCAGTTACGTACTTTGTTTTCCTCCAAATTATCCTCGATTTTATTACGTTGCCTTAAATTATATTATATAATTTAATAGTAAATATATTATTATATATATTATATTAAAACACTTTATATTTATAACATATAAATAAAATTAATGGCTATAGACATTGGTGGAAACAAGATTTATTAATAAATATGTTGTCATGGATTACGGTTCTTTTTTCTCATATTTAAAAAAAGTTGAATTCAATATCAATTACAATATATATATATATATGATTTTCATTTGAAGTATTATGGCAGGATTTGGATTATAAGTAATTTGCCAATACAGAATAACCATTGCGTCCGGTCGAAAAAGCAATTGAATCAGTAGACCGGCTTGTCCTTATGGCGAACTCTTCGAATACTTTTCAGAATTTGCCGCGGAACGCAATCGAACTCAGACACATAGGATTTGGTGTCAGAAACTATCAACTGCACTACCTGTGCCGCTCTCTGCACACATTATGAAGTCATATACCGAAGTTAGTTTTTTGTCAGGTGTATCCTTTTTACCACAATCGTGCTATCTTCCTTTGTTCTATTTGACTTAACGTATTTCTAATTTTTATTTAGTTCATTTATTACACTCATCATAGTTGCTTCTAGTACCTTTAGAGAGTACAGGTTAACAATTAATATTTCTCGCAGTCCACCTAATTGAATCTTTTTATGCTTTATATCTATTAGTCCCTGGATTCTAATTTTAAATGATTTTAAAATACGGATTTTCATTATTTAAGGTGAAATTGAATTAAATTTGAAAAAAACATACCTGAGTAAGTATCTTTCCCATAAATATCCTTTTCTAATGTTGTACCATTTCTATTTAATTTGATATCCAGAAATCTCAAGCCACTACATGAATCCTATTCAACCACAAATATTAGCTCATTCACTTGATAAGCTAAGCTTCATCCTCCTCATTATTCCGTAAGACTAATATATCTTCTAGAAATCGTTCATATAGATTGAAATTTAGGTATATCATTTCTTTCTGGTTTTCTTAATATGCCCATTTTTACCTGCAGTCCTATGTTCCCCTCTTCCTACATTAATTCAGCGGATATTTTCACAAATTAAATAATGGTAAGACGCGATAGTTATATGATTCAGAATTAGGAACACGCTAAACTAAAAGAATTAGAACGTTGAACTAACATTAACTTACAGACTGTGTAATTTGGTTAAATAACGATCTCTTGACTAATTTAAAGTTTGTACGATACTTTCTTTCTGTATTACTATTCGTTCTGTATCTTTTAACCTAGGTTCATTATGGAGTGTAACTCTTTTTAATAAACATATACGTTAACAGCATCTTTATAATTTTAGCATTATTTTTCTATAGGAAGTTTTCTTATTTATTTAATTTATCTCCCACCTATTTATTTTAACTAATAATTGTAATAAAACCTATTATTTGATTAAATCTAGAATATCCAATGTGAAAGGTATTTGCGCCCAATTTATTCATTTTTTTACCCTTCTTTACCTTGACGTCACTCGTATATATTTATTTACGATATTAAGTGTTAAAATGTCTTACGTGAGTTTTGAATGTATACGTGTATGTAATTATATGAAAATCATTACTTCTCAGCCATAAAAAAATGCGCACAAACAGATACAAAGTGCGCTTATCTAGTGAATCGTCAGTAGGTTTTATTAAATTACTGTAATTTCTATTGTTTGAATGTACACGTAAAGACACATGAACACAGATGCATATATTACACACATTTATCTAGTGAATATTTTGTTTCTGTTAAAATATCTAACAGTATTTATAAATATAATAGCTTGTATTAAATTTAAAACGACTGATTATTGTTGAAATTCTCGGTTGGAAACGCTTAACTTTAAAAAAGCTTACGAAATCGAAAATTCAAACATTGTGAGTAAAAATGAAGACAACGGATGTTAACACTTTGTTGTGCAAAACATGTGCCATGTAATTAATCTATACGTTGCCACCTTTATAGAACGGGCATTTTTAAGGACAACAAAGTGAATTGTACTGTATATTCATTGCATTTGGCATCACAAATATATTTGAAAATACTTCATTTTTGTTATATATCTCACGGAAAAATGATTAACAATCAATAGAATTATTTACTCTTCCAGAAAAATCATAACACTGCTGGTGTATCTCAATGATCTTTACTTCTTTTGACTTCATAAATAGTCTTATAAGTAAAATATGATTAAACAAACGGGAATGAAGTCATATATTTTGCTGCTGATCAAGTGACAGTCGAAAAAACCTACTCCGAATTTGAAAGTAACACAATTTATCGTACGTTATAACCATCTCTTTTATTCTTCATTAATATTAAAATTAAAATATCAAAATATTTCATTATTAATTGTTGTAAATTAGCTTTGTTTACTAACTAGATTTTAATTTTTTCAAAAGCTTACAACTAAAGAATTTTTTTAAATTTATGAACGGACTTGAGTTGATTTTCTGAATCAGAAAGTATTTCCGATATGCGCCTCAGACGACCGTTTCCTTTATATCTTTATTAAGCTTAAGTGGACCACCCATGCAGTATTATTCATCCTATATTTAGATAATCAATTCTTCACCTCCCTTTCAAACAGACATCTTTATTCTGCCTGTTTAGGCAGAATCGCCTAAAATTTGCAGCTCGTAATTGAATATAAATTATATAGCCAAATCTTTCCAGTCTGGTGCAATGTAATCAGGACTACTAGAGGTGAGAGTCGAATATAGAATTTTGTTCTTCTTGTATATTCATTGCTGTTTGATTCTAGATCGTTAGTACGCCATTGTGTTCTGATGTTGGTTGCAAAATTTAAGAATGCACCAGGACCTGTTACTGACAGAAGTTTTACAATTTTATGTTACTTTAAAATGAAATCGGATTGTTATTCATCTCAAGCTTTCAAGCTTGATTTAAATAATTTTTATGAAAAACTCTGCAATCAATTAGTATTTTTGGATTAATGTAATTATGTGTGGCAGAAACCGCAAAAATTCAAGTTCTTCATTTAATCAAAATTGTCTAACAGATTTCTCCAGTCAATTACAAGTTAATAGAGAAAAATATAGTCTCATAGCTTCTTCTGGTTTCCTTATATATGCATGCTGTTTTGTTCTCAATAGTGGGGTTTCCGTCATTATTTCACAGTGATTATAGTTTGTAAAACATGTTATTACATGGGATTGGCGGTAGTTTTGCTGTTTTGCAGCTGGTGTATTCAACCTTGTTAAAAATATGCAATTTTTGCTTTTTAAAATGTTTGCTTTGTGATTCTAAGTATTTATGAACGAAAGTGTATATTTGTGAAGGAAGATATTTCCTCCGACAAAATTAAAGTGACAATAATTCATAAATTTAAACCCCCTTGGCTTATTGAAACTAATTTTATTTAAAAAGAAAGTATTCCTTTTTTTTCTAGAACATTCTTTGTTTAAATACTTGACAGTATATATACTTTGAATTGTGCGCAGTTTCAGTTTTCGGTTATTTGTACGTGACTGGTTGCTGTTTTCTCGACGAGCTGCATTTATTTCATTTCCTCCATTTTACGTTTTCTCAATTTTCACAATATATTCCTGCTAACACATTTTTTTAATCGTACATATTGGGGACGTTTTGGAACAGGTAATTTAATAATTCTGTTTGTCATGTATTATTTCTTTCCAGGTTATTTGTTCGGTTGTTTTGTTATGTAAGAGGTTTCACATTCCGATTGCCTAACATTAAGTATCAAATTAATAATTAAGTATGATCAACATGGAAGTTAATCTTAAGTTTGATGACACTATCAGATAAGCTCAAGATATGGCAGGAATGAATTTAATAGATGTGAATGAGAGTACAAGCTTGTCAGATTCAATTATGCAATTAAAGACTGATCACGACCTGGCATCTATGGGGTTCTCAGACAACAATAGACTATAAGCCTCTACATATTAGAAGATTCATGATTAGTCCATACCATATTATAATTTACATGGTCACCTCACTTTCCTCTTTCATAAAGAAAACACATCATCACATAAGAAAGTATAGTATACAAGCCTCTACATTATAAAAGAATACGAATTAAAACAGGTCTCGTAAAAACATACTTTTCCGAAATTGCCCTTTCCAATTGTCTTAAGAATATCGAAATCCTTAAGTAAAACTCTATAAAATGTTTGTAATAATAAAAAGTACCTTTTATTTTCGGATTCACCAAGATTTACTTTTTCTACTGGATTCTGATCAGCTTCTTCGTGTATTTCGAAGAAATTTAAAAAGGTTTGATTGAAGGTAATATCCGGGATTTCGAAAAGCTGCTCTACATAGCATACTAAACCAGTCCGTCTATTTCTCATAAAATTTGAATCTAAACTGGCAAAAATACTGCGTGTCGGTAAATGTAACTTGAACGATGATATTTCACTTTTTATCTTATTCTATGGCATATTTTTACCTACCTTAGTGTTAAATGAGCAAAACTCATAAAATCGTCGCGAAATTATACGTTCGGCGTTTCGCCAAAGAAAGGTAATAACATAATTCTAAATAGATTTCAAATCAAATTTACTGTATGTTTCTTGCCTTGTTCAAAAATGATACTTTCTTCTATTGTTTTTAGTACAATTCGTCTTTTATCTATTGCCATATTACCAAAACACGAAAACAAATGTGCAGTTTAAAAAATTACGACAATGTAATTCGTTTAAACATAAAAATCAGGGCAATATAAGATTGACTGAAAAGTATGATTTCGTAAAATCCCGGTTAGATTTCTATGCACAGTTACTAAAGACAAAATAGGAATTCCAAGAGGACAGTTAGTGCATGTGGCCTTTAATAAGAACTGAGAGATATTCTCCGGCAATTTTCATAAGTTTTAGTGAGTATTTGCAGAGTTTGGATGACCAGAAGTCTTCCTAGACACTAGCTCTTTGTATCCTATTCGGTGGATGATGACGAAAACAGGATGTGTTATTTGCTTTTCGTAGTCGTTGACAATTATTACTATTATCATTATTATTAAAGGTCTGCTTCTACACCCAGATGACTGGCAAACTTTGAAATCCAATTAGTTGATAATCAAACACATGAATGGATGCGCAATAACAAGGTCATTCGAGTGAATAAAGAATTGCCAATTAGTGACAATTTTTAGAGGAATATATTTCCTTTGATAGATAAATTTAAATCACAACGGATGATCTCAACGAATATAATAATAATAATACATTAATTTGGCATCAAAGGCCAACAGGCTCGACCATTGAAATGACAAATCAAAGGTAGGATATGTGGAGGTGAATTAAATTGTGACTAGCAAAGTATTTAAAAGCAGGGGGAGGAGCTGAGGTAGAGAAATATTTTCATCAATATCATGATAGTTCAATCTGGTGAAAAGTTAAACCGAAATTCCATTTGACTGGACAAGATCAATTGGAGTTCAGTCCATTAAGTGTCCGAGCACCAATGCGGAGTAGGCTGGGTCCGGACAGATAAGTTTGAGTGTGAAATCGAAAATGATGGCGGACCGGATGCAGACATCGACCAACAGTGTCATTTGTCGTAGATATTGAATTTATGAAGTGTAGTGTTGACCAGGATGGAGTCGACTAGAGTGAAGCAACTGTGTCGTGCAGGCATCACTGTCGTCCGTTGAACGAGGTTATGACTGATGGAAGACGAGGGGCAGACGATGTGCGATGCAAATTATTGGGTGGAACAGCAGAGTTTTTGAGTTTCCGGTCTTCCGCTGAAACAGAAAGGAAAAGAATGGATGAGCAAAACGTGGTAAAGTATCAATTATATGGATATGATAGAATGAAGAATAGATATGATAGAATGAAAAATGAGAATAGAAGTGGTATCAGGGAGTCAAGAGTGAGAGATTTAAAACCAGAGAGGCAAAAGTGGACATTAGATGTCAGCCAGAAGGATTTCGCCCTCCGAAATCAGTAAAGAGAATAGCCTGGGGTGAAAGAAATGTTATGAATTAAGAAGGAACCAATTTTGCTTCCAATCGGTCGTTTTACAAAGAAATTTGTTAAAGAAGTACTTGTGGGCCGCCTTTTTAAATTCGTGCTGGGGTAGGAGCTTTATGTCCGTGGGAAGAGCGTTGAAGACACTAGTGGCTTTGGAAAAGAGATTTTTTTAATATATTGGGGTATGGTTAGATTGGATAGAAGAGTTGCTAGAACGTGTGGCGTAGTGGTGACTTGGGTGAGCAAAGTTGGACAGTGATAGGCAAGTTGTGATCTTATGGATAAAAGAAATGACTCGAAGGTGACGGGTAAACCAAAGCGGTAGAAGGTTTGCCAGGAGTAGGCGCTCCCGATAATTTTGGCTGTGGGGGAAGACTCGCTTTAGAAATCTGGAGGAGATCTGTTAGATGGCATACGCGGAGGCGAGAGTGAGAAGAAAGAAGAATTCGCTAGCTTTTGAAATGAGGGGTAGGACCTAGACCTTGAATAGCGTGATTTGGAGATTTGGGTTGTTAGTCTTGAAACATATCAGAGTTTGGAAGTAGTGCGCATAAGATGTGGAGAGAAGTTTAACGATTTTGAAAAATAAATACCAATGTGTTTGGCTGAATCTATTATTTCAATATCAAGGGGATAATTTGCAACCGGGAGAGAGCAGAATGGGTCGGAGGAGAGTTTCATTAAACGAGTCTTGGCGGGGTTTAGTTTGAGACCGATATTGCTGAGCTGCGAGTGGAGCGAGGATAAAATCTCCAATATAAGTGTTAAGGAGGGGTTGGATGCTGTGGGTTTACTTAATACTGTGACCATGTCATCCGCATATTTAAACAGCTTGAAAAGGTTGTCTTCAATCTGTACCTCCGCGAGTGTAAGGTTGTAAAGAATAGGACCAAGTACGGAGCCCTGGAGAACTCCAGATCCGATAAGGGCTGGCCTCGAGTGACTATTTCCGAATTCACAGTCGCGCATCGTTTTCGGAGATAGTAACTGATAAGATTAAGGACGTTGCCGCAGATACCGCTTCTCAATAAGGCGGATTCAATTGCTGAAATTGACAGCGAATCAAAAGCGATCGATATATTCAGTAAGAGGAGAGTGCATTCATGAACTTTGGATGAGGAGGAGTAACAATGATTAAGAACACTAACTAAGTTGGTGGAAGAGAAGCGGACATTCAAGATGCCATGTTGATCATCGAGGAGATAGAAGTTTTCCAGAGACTTAATGAAGGGATAGGTTAGGTTGTAAAAGACACTGTCGAAGATTTTGGTGAAAAAAGGGACTATAGTATTAGGGCGGAGATCTTTGAATGAGGAGATCGATGAAGTGCCATTTTTTGGATAGGAGAGATCGTCGAGTTAAGCTAGTCCGTGGGAAGATAGGTAGTTTCGAGGTAACGGTTGATGGCATCAGCAACCAGAGAGAAGACATTCTAGATAAAAAGTGCAATCATGCTGATCGAGACATCATATTGATCGAATTGGTGTTTAGATTTAATATCTGTAATTGCTTGGGCGACGGAAGCCGGTGAGACGTTGAACTAGCGTAGGTTCTCATTGTCGTCGTAGACTAACATTACAGCAAGCGGAGTGGGAGTGGAAAAGGAGACGAGAAGATAAGTCAAATAGTCGTCGGCGAAGCAGGAGTCGTCCGACTGAGACAAGTTAATATACGAGGTTTTTGGCTTTTGCAGCAGTTTGTGTTTGATGTCAGCCAACTTTATTCGGAGGTTAGGAGCTGAGCGGATGCTTCTTTTGATGTGAAGCGCTTGTTTGTTGATAATCTCTTTAATGTACCAATCGATACGTCTCAGTGCGAGGATGCTATCAAGTCACGATGTGCGTAGTCGAGGATTGCGTGCTAGGTTGTCGCGTGCATTAAATAAAGTTTTCAACCTATTCGTCGCGTGTATGTGTTGAATAGAGGTGGCGGAATTAAAGTTGGAGGATAATATATAATGGACTTCGGAAAAGTATGAGGAGAGGTTGTTTGGAAGAAAGAGGTCATTCCAGTTAACGGCGTCACTGAGTCGGCGAAACTCTTCCCAGTTAGTGAATTTCCTGAATGATTGGGTGTTTTCCCTAGGAATAAAGTATAAAAGATGAATGAAAAAGGATACCTGTCAGTGATCGAGATTAGGGAAGATCTCCCGAGAATGGACATCGGTTACCTCTTTGTTGGAGAGGACACAGTCCAGTTGGTTGTTCCCTCGGATAAGAAAGTACAGGAATTGATTTAGCAGGTTGTCTGCAAAGAGTCGAAGCAATGGGTAACTTTTAGAAAATAGATTTTGCCTGCTTACTATGGGGAGGTTGATGTCACCCACAACGACGTACCGATCGGAGTGCTGAGAGGAAAAAGTGTGTAGAAGTTGAGTCCCGCGAATGTCGTCGATGATTCAGAGGTTGGGTGGTCTGTAGACGACGCAGGTAGATATACTTTGGTTATGGATCTGTAGCTGAAACGAGAAAATTTCTTAACCTAGAGAGTTCGATGTCTACAAACATTTGGTCATGAGAGAGGATGGGACATAGGCAGCCAGCCCGCCCCCAAGACCTACAGTTCTGTCACTACGAAGGAAAGTGTAACCATGGATGAGGAAAAGTTCATCACAGTGTATGGACGGGGACAGCCAAGTTTCAACAAGAAAGCATATGTCTAGCTCGTTAGATGATAGAAATGCTCGCAGTTGATTTATTTTGGACGTAAGTGATCTGCAATTGATGATAATTGATGAGAGTGCTCTGTGGGAGTGACAGTAAAACCGGGAAGGACAAGTGTGCGGGAATTTTCCGGTAGCGGGCGGGGCGAAATCTGGGCCTAATGCGAGTGACTGACCTCTCGTTAACGAGGATGGATTGGTCAGCGTCTATCTGGATCTCTTTTGTCCCACTTTTGTCGGGTGGGTGAGGTAATTGGAGGATATGAAAGCAAGACGAAGGCGAGATATCTGGGCTCGAGGGAGCGCTCTGGAGCAGCGTTGGTGGAGTGGGTGTGTCAAAAACTGATCAGGGGCTGAGACGTAACAGTTCTGGGTAGGTCGGATGCGTTTTTCGGAAGAGGGAGTTGAAGTTGATGAGAGATGAATTTGGGGGAGAGGCTGCTTATTTGGGGGCTTTACGTGGCTTGGTCGGCCACGACGACGTGATAAAGCTTGAGACTGTGTGGGGGGTCTGGTCGTGGATTATGGGCTATAGGTGAAGGGAAGGCCTTCAAATCGGGAGGATGTCAGAAAGAGTAGCCTGGAGGAAGGGGCTTCGCCATAGATGCCGCCATATAGTGAGCGGTTTTTATTTGTATTATTTCAGCCCGGAAAGGCGTGATTAGCTGCAGTTGCGGGTGTGGTGTCCGGCATCTTATAAGACTCCAATAAGCTCACTATTACTGAATTTTACTTAGCGTTTATGAGTCTCTCAACATGTAACAGGACTGGAGCATTCATAATTGTAGTAGATGCAAATAGAATAGTGGGCGTAGGTATTTATTGCACCAGATAAGGCGAAGAAATTCACAGGTAGCGAGCAGATCAGTAGGTTTTGAAGGATAATTGCGTCGCGCTTATGTAGATACGAAACCACACATAATTGGCCAAAGGACTTTTGCGCGTTCCAACAGGTCTAGCGTATTCAATCTTAAATTTATTTTTGACAAAATTTCGTTGAATTCAATTGAGCCGTTACAACTGTGACAGCTCAAGGACAATTCGCCGACATATTGCCTAAATGAAATTCAAATTTAATTTACACGTCACCTATTAAAACAAGCGAACTTTCCCATTAACGAATGGCCTGCGATCTTTCATTTTCCACTCTATATAAGCACGGTGCATTTACCATGCTTGTCATTATCACGTTTGGTGTCTCCTGCTCTGCACTACGTGTGCTTCCTGTCTCGCGTCATATTGGCTCTACCTACGCTGACTTCTGGAATGGCGTTAGCTGTGTCACCTAGTCAACTGAGATTTCTGTCACACCAAAGGATCGATGATATATTTATTGGACATCTTCGTGTGCCAGTCACCACAGTGTGGCCGCACATCTTCCACAAAAAAATTTGAGCCTAAACACAACAACAAACCCTCTTGTTTCGACGCCACAACAAAGGAACACATGCCTATTCAACCAGAGCTTGAGTCAAGTGTCTAACAGTATTTCTAGACACTGCTACACTAACTTACTTTCTCGGCATTTGCCGGAGAACGCATTTCCGGCCCTAATAAATGCCCCAATAGTAACTGTATCTCAGCCTCCACGGCTCTTAACTTCTTTGTAACGTCGCACAACATTTACTTGAAGCTGGAGCTTTTACACAACTGTTTACTTATTAAATTATTTTATAATACAAATAACATAAATTGATATTTTACCGTTCGCATATACTGTCAGACTACTTTAACATCGCCATTTTACCTACTCTATTAGTAGTTTCACGTATAAGTAGTAGTAATAATAGTAATAACAATAATATTAATACTAATAATAAAAATAAGTAATTTCTATAATAATGCAACGTTCCGCCTAGTGTGCTGTGCAACGTTATCATTAAAGCAAAAGGTGATACGAGAGCATTACTGTTTACGGTCCTAATTAGGGACAGATAGTCATTTGCCGGCATATTCCATTAGATTTTTTTTGTCTTAGCAGAGTGGTGGTCTCCAGATTAACAAAGTAATCATGAGGATCCCTGATCATGTTCCGAGAAATATAACGTGTGTTGCACAAAAATTTACATGTGAAAAGTTGAATAATAAAAAATAATAGAAAATACGTATTTCACTTACATATTACGCAAATTCATTTTATACATGGTTGAAACTGGGGGCATGAAGAGACTGAAACGCATGTAGAACGTTGATATTCGCTAGTATTAGATGATTTGATAAAATGTTTCATGTTTAAAGAATATCTGGTAAGGCCAGCAATACTTGGTTTATAAAGGTGCAAGAGCAGCGTCGCTTTGAACGAATACTTTTTTGCAGCTATAGAGCTGCTGCTTAACAAAGACTGAATGAGGATCATATCTCGGCTTCTGGGCTGATATGTTAATTAAATGAAGTTTTAGGCAAGAAACTTCGACTTCAAGATATTGTAACTTCTCTAATATTATTATCTATTTGATGGGGCATATGTAGTTTGAATCCAAAAAAGGATATTCAATTCTATTATATTCTAAATGGAGGAGCGGACTGGGCAAGCGTAGGTTCATTTCATACAAGAGTTGTGATGCAGACATTAAAATAGATTCGAGTTTACGGAAACGCATAACAAGGAGTAATGAAGGTAGTGCATCGACCCAGTTGCTATTAATGAACGAGAATTTTGAAGCTACTTTAAGTTCACTACGCCTTCTTTCTAACATTCCATTAGATTGGGGTTAGTAGGTAGTAGTCTGGTGTAAAGTGCATCCCATGAAATGTAACTAAAATTCAAAACGATCGGATGATTATCAAGTACCTCTATCGGTAATGAGCTTGTTAGGAAGTTCATAATGGTCTATCCATGCAGGGATAAAACCATTAGGGACTTCATCGGTGGAAATGGTGTCAAGAGGTAAGGCCGCAGACCATCGGGTGAACCTATTGATTATGATTGAAATGACTTAAAAACTTGAATCTAAATCAAATGAACTATGTCGATAAGAATGAAGGATAGGTCTGATTTATTGAAAAATGTTCCAACTAAGAATAAGAATATCTAGTGCTTTTTTTCTGTTGGTATGTAACACACTCGAAGACACATTGCATAGCGCAATGCGTGATTTTATGACCCTAGAAACAATCTGTAATAAGTTTAACAGTGGCCTTACTACCTGAGTGAAAAATAGAGGGAATGGATTTAAAAACCCTACTTTAGAGGCTGGAGGGTAAAATTGGCTTGTGAGGTTGCGTACTCGTGAAGTAGTCAATGAGTAAACCTACACAGAGTTGGCATACGGAAATGGTAGGATGACGAGCAACTGAACTTTCGGTGTGAGTGTAGCGGCGTTGCTCTTTCCGTAGGAGAAATGGTTTTAATGTAGGCTGATTGATAGTCACAGCGTTGACCGAGAATGGCAAGGCGAAGTTGGTTGGAGCGAGACATTTAGCCATAAAATTGCATCTGCTTTAAAGTTTTCTTCGCCTTTTAGATAGAAGATGACTAATTACAATCCACACGGACATGAAAGCTGTCTTTGCGCCCTGACATGGTACTTTGCGAATTTTGAAGTCGCATTTAGATGTACGCTAATTAATAGTTCATGCATGCGTCACGGAAGGCGTAGATTTTTTGAATAATAGTGCCTCATCTAATTTATATTGGTTGACGAGTATGCAACTCCTTCAATTGCATGTTCCAAGCTGACTCAAATTGCAAATTCAGAAATAGAAATGGTCATTTGAAGTCTGGATGTGTTATTATAGTTTATTTGACAACCACGTTTTCATTGGATTCGATGTAGCAGCGGCATATTCCCATATCGGCCTAATCCAAATAATATCCATTTGCAATTTTATATCGTTTATTCCGAAAACTCTATTTATTAGCGCCGATCTGTTTTTTGGCGCAGCTAACTATTCTTTCAATATATCTCTCAGCAGAAGCTGTACATTGAATAGTTTTGCCAAAATCCTTAATTTCTTGCTGAAGTTTTATCTCACAAACACCATTAATCATAGCATCATGAAAATTAACATAATTTATATTTTTATGTTACCTATTTTAAATGCTTTTAGGTTTTTACTGTTTATTCTCAGCCCTTATGTTATTTAATAACTTATCAAGTCAAATATTTGTTTTTAAATCGAATGAAATATCTTTATTTGGATTCAAACCACACATGTTCCATCAAATAATAATATTGGAAAATGTACAATATTAAAAAATATCACATCTCATAAATATGTGCAATTAGTCTCATGTAGATAGTAAATCGCACTAGTTGTACTGTACAATATATCAACATCAGAAAGTTCAGCTGTTAATTGTAATAGATTCATCATCAAAAATAGGAAAAATTAAGGTATAATTCGAATGTAACATTATGTAATAAAATGAGACTCATGACTAGCAATTGATTCTACATATTGTAGACTAACATGATGATATTATGCATAACATTTCAATTTTAATAATACAAAACTTGGAGATAAAAATCTCAAGAAATTATGTTGATGATAACAATTATCCTTGTCTTTTATTCAACCATGAAAAAGTATTATCATAATCAAAATTAAACATATCAACAAGATTGTAGAATTTTTCTAGTTCGGTAGATAAAAATTTTAAAGACATTTTACATGCAGGCGCTTCTCTAAGCCCCTTTGGCAATTGATTATAAAATTTGTAGATTTTGAAAGAAAATAACTTGCTCTGTATTCCCACAAGGAGAATATTTGTGTCTTCAAATTCTGGTTTCAACTTCACGACTCTTTCTTATTGTGAATTCATATAGGCATAGTCCACTGTCTCAATGAAAACGTTCTGGCCTTTGCATCCTCCGAAACCATAAATTTTGCAGTAGTACAAATTGTAATCCAGTGGCGTATATAGTGCAGGAGATAAGGCTAATTTGTTTCACAACTTTTCTTTATACAGCTTATATCTTATTGGACACACCACTTTTTAATGGAATCCAAGTAGCGGCAGCAAATTCTAGTATCGGTTTAATCCATATTATATACGTTTTAAATTTTATGTCATTCGATAAGGTATTTCTATTTATTAGTGCCCATCTGTTCTTGGCATTACCTACTATCCTTTAAATATGTCTCTCCGCAGAAGCTGTACATTAAATAATTATGCCTATATCCTTAGCAGGTGAAATTAAGGAATGTAGTTTATAAGATAGTTTAGAGGATCTTAAGTGTTCTAAATAAGATGATCATATCCATGTATGGATTATCCGGGCCTGGCATCTCAGAGGCTCTCTTATGGTAGTGACCAAAGGGACTCTACATTCTCTGACCAAATAAAGGTACCAATTAATGATAAACTTAAATCACCGTGGCTGATTGATACGAATATCATTAAAATATAAAATATTCGTTTAATTTCTAAAACATACTTTGTTTAAATACATTGCAGTGTTATATATTGCCTAAATGAAATATAAATTTCATTTACGCGGAACCAATTGAAACAAGCAAAATTTCCCATTAACCAATGGCGTGCGAGCTTTCGTTTTTAAGCCTATATAAGCACTGCGCATTTACCATGCTTGTCATTATTACGTTTGATATCTCCTACTGTGCACTACTTGTGCTTGCTATCTCGGGTTATATTTGAATGTTTACCTACCCTGATTTTTGGACTTGCGTCACGCTTTGTCACATAGTCACTTGAATTTCAGACACGCCAATCTTGTTGATGCACAACTAGTCATACGGACCAATCATCTATTTTTTGGACTTCTACATGTGCCAGCCACCATGGTGTTTGCCGCATATCTTCAATAAGACAATTCTGAGCCTTAACATAAAACTCACCTCTCTTGTTTCGACCCCACAACGAAGTAACACCAGCCAGTCAGGCAGAGCCAGCCTCGAGTATCTAGGAGTACATCTAGATACTGAAACACAACAAATTACCTCGCCATTTGCCGAAAACGCAATTGTGGCCCTAATAAGTGCAGCTACAGATCTTGTATCTCTTTATATACGGCTCTTAACTGATTTGTAACATCGCACAGCATTTACTTTCTTTACAGTATATCTTATTTGTACATTTGAAAATTAGGGTCCTTCATGGTCGAGTTTGCGAATTTTCTGATGATTTATAAATCATCTTTCCAATTGATCATAAAAATATCGAGTTCTATATAAATAACGTAACATTAAGTTTGTATAACATAGGTAGTAATGTGATAACATTAAGCCTGAGGATAAAAAGTACAAAGACAAAAGCATTAAAATAGGTAATAGAATAAAATTTTATTTTGTTTATTAACAGGATGCTGTGATAAATTATGTTTTTGTGATAAAAACTGAGTAAGAAATCAAGGATTTAGGCATAACTATTTACTGTACAGCGTCTGCTGAGAGGCATATTGAGGAAATATTTAGCAGCGCTAAGAATAGATGGACATTAGTTAATAGAAATATCTTATCGAACGATGAAAAATTACAAATATACATATTTTGGCTTAGGCCGATACTGGAATATGCTGCCGCTACATGGAAACCAATTAAAGAGATTATCAAATAAGCTAGACGCTGTACAAAGAAAAGTTGTGAAACGTATTTGACTTGTGTCCTTCACTATATACGACAGCTGATTATGGTTTGTATCACAGCAAACTTTATGGTTTTTGAGGATATGCTATTGCATAAAAGTATTCCACTGGAATCAGTGGACAGGCGCCTATATGAATTTTATAAGCAAGATTCATGAAGTTGGAACAAGATCTGGATATTTGGAGGTCTCTCCTCCTTTGGCTTGAAATGTTGCGCAGAGTTTATTTTATTTTTCGAAAATTTACAAAATTTACAATCAATTGCCTAAGGGGCTTAGAGAAACTCCTCCATCCAAGGTGTCTTGTAAAATTTTATGTACTAAACTAAGAAAAATCTACAATCCTGCTGATCTTTTGAATTTTGATTATGATAATACTTTCTCGTGGTTAAGTAAAAGACAAGGATAATTGTGATCAGAAACACACCATCTTGATTTTTATTTCTACTATCTGTATTTTTATATTGAAAATGTTATGCATTTTCTCATCGTATTAGTCAACACTACAAATAATCAATTTTTAGTTATGGTTCTCATTTTTGTATAATGTTTTACTCGAATTAACCTTAACTTTTGAAATTATTAAGTCAGTAAAATTCGACGATGAATATATAATTATATATGTAATCAATTATTGTACACATGCGATAAATTAAAAAGACCGATCTTTTCTTTTATCATAATAAATGTATCAAAATTGATATAACATATGCAGTGAAATTACTGATGAATTTTCTGATGCTGATACATCGTATATCATAGATAGTGAGATTTACTTATCTATATGAGACTAATTGGACATATTTATGTGATGTGATATCTTTATATATTTTACATTTTATAATATTATTATCCCTTTGATGGAACATGTGTGGTTTGAATCCAAATAAAGATATTCTATTCTATTCTATTATATTTCGTTCTATTCTATTCTGTTCCATTCTATTCTATTCCATTCTATTCTACTCTATTCTATTCTATTATATTTTATTG
>JAQBSW010010628.1:0-23411 GCA_029291075.1 Eudiplozoon nipponicum | reverse complement strand
TACATAAAGCTGGATTTAGTCAGCCAGTCAGTGGGCTAATTGTCGGCTGCACAATTTCTATGCTTTCGCCACATATACATATATAGGCAATACAAATTAAGAAGAAGTCTCGAATAAGTCTCTGTTCTGAAAATATCTCTTTCCAATCTGTGACCATTCCGTTTTATTTTCACATCCATAAAGGGTAATTCATCATTATTCTCCTTTTCTAATGTAAACTTTAATTCACCTAACTGGTTGGCTAATTCGAGAAATATATTTAACTCATTATCACCATGATTCCAAATTAAAAACATATCATCCAGGAATCTCACACACAAGTTTGGCTTGAGAGGAGATTTTAAAAACAGATTTTTTTCAAAATAATTCATAAAATATTAGCAACCGGGACTGATAATGTTTGTCCCATAGGGGCACATTTAACTTGTTTATAAAATTCATTTCTGAACTTACATATAAAATGTCTAAGTTTCTATGTCATAGCATGAAGAAATATTCGTATTTCTGAGACCATACTTTGATGAGATTGTAGATAAATGTGAGCGTAATGAAAACGATAGATTGGCGAGTTTAGATGTGGTGTCAATGTACACCAATATACCAGTACTCAAAGCACTAGCTTATTTTTAGCGTTTCCTGGTTGATCATACAATAATAATGAAAATGAGATATGTCTTGGAGATGATGGACTTATGTGTGTCCACTTATTCTAAATTCATGATTGAAATTTATAGGCAGATTAGGGGTGTTCTAATGGGACAACCACTGTCAGATTCAATTGCTAATATCTTCATGCATTACATGGAGAAGACCCTCTTAGATATAACACCTGAAAAATGAATTTCATAGTACTGGTGTCCCATATATTTGATTTCGTAAAATTGGATTTATGTTTATCCAAAGCCCGAAAATGTGATTGGAAGAACTGAAATCACAAAATGAGCAATTAATAATTGATTATTGTATGGCTTATACACGTGTGGCACAAGGTATAAAGTGTTTATTTCGTGACTGCATAATTATTGTGCCATTCTAAACAAAATTTGTGCGGAAAGTGATCAACACCTGTTGCACGAAGACAATTTTCCCATCAAGCTACAACTTACTCGCCCATATAATCTCACCTCTATTATTTTGCCTTATTAACTTGCACCACGGGTAATGTTCACCCAATCTTGATGGATTGACAGCCCCACAGTTCGCATAAGGAATTCAAGACGACCTAGTATTTAGACACAATAAATTAGTTACTTAAAAAATACGTATAACATTTAGCATTATCTTTCATTCACCATGTAATTATTAATTAAGTTCCAAAACCAAAGACCTTAGGTTGTCTTCCATTGCATGCATTAACCATGTTGAACGGGAAAAGGTTTCGGCAGAAGGGCTAAATATTTCATTTATTTAAAATTCGCCTTCCCACAGAAGCTCGGCGTAATCGAAAAAGGGAAGCTCCAACTCGCATTGTAACTCTAAGTCAAAATTAATTAATGGAGGCTTGTGTTCGCTCTTCATGCACAGTGTACATTTCGCACAAAATGGGAAATATCTGTGGTAATTACCTGATCTGCGGTGTGCCTAACGCAGCTTTCATTGTCCAAGTTGTTTTGTTTTTGCAATATATTTCGACCAAACTTTTCGTAGGCCTTCATCAAGTGCATTTTGTTTAAAAAGTTTAACAAACGAAACAAATGAAGCAAACTTCCTTCAAAGAACGTGATTGAAAATATATTTTATTATCGATGCACAATATCGCTTATTATGCACGAAACCAAAAATATTCGACGTAAACTATGTGGGCTCGTTTAATTATAATGTGTGACATCCGCGACATGAAATTGCAGCTACTTTTAATCAAGTACGCGCTCTATAGATACATTCATGATCGTTTTCTTAACTGGATTGACATGCCAGAACATGCAGCAAAATTTTATGCATCGCACTATATTTTCACAATAATGCAATACCCTACTGATGAAAATCAATAAATTATTATACAACATCACCGTAAGCATTTGGCAAGTTAACAATTGTAAACTATATCAATATGGAATGCTGTAATTTATTACAATCACCTTTAAATTATTTTAAAACCATTTTATGAAAAGTACTGTTCAACATATAGTATAAGAACTTTTTATATATACAAATTAAGTACCGGCAGAGAGATATTCCCATTTCTAAGTACGCACAATTTTGTAAGGCTGTCGAGCACTCGTACAGCCTGTAGTAAGTCACCTGCTTTCACAGTCTGTATTTGAAAATTTTGGACAAATGCTAGTGTACCTGCATCTGTCACGTTGTCTCACCTAATCACATGGATTTGATTCACGCAAATCAAGGAAGGGCGAAATGCGTTACGGCTGGCAGTAGTTTTGTTATGTTGTTCGACGACTGGTTTAATACAATGGGATTGGTGTTTACTTCAAGCTCTCAAACTTGATTTAAAGAATTGTTATCACCACCCGCGCTAACAATTATTGTTAAATTGTATCTCCAATCTGCTTGTTGCTGCATAAATGTTGGAATATGTGTGTAACTTGAAAAGATAATTAAGTGGTAACTAAGTTCTCTTCGGCAGTCCATTCGGATTCAAATAAAAATGCATTAAATCACTGCTACGAGGATGAAATAAAAAAACAACATCAAAAATGAATTACGTTCATCAAGATTTATCAATCAATTATAGTAAGTAAATAATATGCAATTAAGTAATATTCATCGAAAAAACTTCAGATTGTAAAACTGTGACATCGTCAAAGAAGTTGCAACGACTGTCCAACAAAACTCCAGATTTTGACACACTACAACATCTTAGGATCAACAGTCCAAAAGTACGTAGCCAAATACACTGTGGGCTTTGGGCGTAATACCGGCCCCTGCTGATGAGGCGTCAGTTCGCAAGAAACGTGTGTGTTATCATGAGATGATTTTGTTTCTTCAAATAAAATTTGCGAGCTTGAAGTAAACACCAATCCCATTGTATTTAACCAGGCGTCGAACAACATAACAAAACTGCCGCCAACCGCAACGAACTGACGCGTTTCGACCTACCATGATCATCATCAGAGTTCGACGGCAAACTGACTATCAAGGATCAAACCGCATTGAATATATAGGGAAATCAAATTTAGATATGCGACTCTCAACTCAGATTAAAGTAATTGTTAGCTTAATTATTTTTTATTGGCTTCTGGATTAATCGATCGGAACTAATAAACCCAATTCACGAACATTTCGAACAGTTCTGTTAATCCAAATATTTAAATATAAATGCCAGCAAATAAAACATGAATTTGTATTATAATGTAACACGCGGCTCCGTGTTACAACCCAACGAAGGTCAATTTTTACAAACGCTGTGCTTTTTAAGCTCAAATATTCTAACTCTGTCCTTAAACAATATTTCTCTTAGCTGTGATTTTAGGAACAATCTCTTTTAGTCTCAAGCAGTTTTAATCGATATTTCTTGAACTGCAATTTTATTTGTAATTAATAGTGTTTTTATAAATTAGACAGAACCGCGCGCGATCCGCAAGGATCACGCGGTGGCATATTGTGTCATTGCGGATTTATTTCACTTAATTTAGTGTCCACATAGAAGAATGGATTAATAGTGACATGAACTGAAAATATTGAAAGCAGTAAGCTAAAGCTTTGTTACTTTTTATCATTGAATTCTTTAAACAATTTACATCTACATTTTTAATGATAACTTTTAACGATGATTTTTTACATGTCATCTTATGTTTTAGTCGATGGTATAAATACAGTTCAATTCAGACATTTGTATGCGAATAACTGATTGTGCATAAAACAATTTTCTATCATAAACTTAAATCATTTTATTTTTACCGTCTAGAAGACGGACAATTTTGATTAACTGTGAATAGTGTTTAGGTTATAATTTTATGTTAGAGTCTGTTTTTTTATTGCCGACCAACACATGGTCAAATTGGACTATCTGTGAATTATATTTCTAATTGCAATATTGTGTAGAATATATGTATGACCAGATGTTTTTGCCTTCTCGCATCAACCATCCGAAAATGATCAGAGACTGATTAGACGCATGGGTAATAATAATAACCACCATTGATATGTAGTAAGGGTACAAAATCAGGAACGAGAAAGTAACAGCGAAAAGTACCACTACAATAAATTGCTACTAAAGTTTCACCTGCCACGGTTTATATGGTTTCAAGAATTAAATAATATCAACATTAAATTAGCGCAATATATAGAAAATCCACTGATATATTACTTAATATAGTCTTATTAAATGAAGAAAGCGGGATATCTGGGAATTTGCATGATGTACCTTTAGGCTGAAATGTTGCATGTGCAAAGTCACATCCAGTTTTCACCGAGCAAACTGTCCGGTCGCCACAAATGCATTTGGAAAGATCGAAGTATATTTAGCTCGAGTTAACATTTATTTCCTGGGTCCAGGGAAGCAGCATACCCACAAGTCAATCTCTCGTTGGAAAGAGCTTTGTCATCTTCTCCATATATGATACTATAATACTTACACACACTCTAGTGGACAAAAATTGTACCGAAAAGCGAGAAATATAAATGACTCTATATCTGATTGATTATGTTGCGCACATTACAACACAAACTTCGGCATGAAGAGTTCCTATGTAAACCGATTTGTTTTTATCGAATGTAACAATAGGCTGGCCAAATGGTCGCAGCCTTAGGAAAAAAATCATAAGTAGCAGGGTACAAAACGTTTCACGAAATATTAATGTCTGTATATACCAAGGAAGCGTACCAAAGTGCTAAAAAAGGTTTTCAAAAAAGTATTGATAATAATTCAAAGGTAATTTTAATAAAATGCAGCATTCAATAGAGATTTATTTTACAATTATCAACTTTGCTATTCTTTAACGGTGATGCTATTTAATAATTTAATGAATTTTATCAGTAAGATAGTGCTTTTACCTTAAAAATATAGTGCGATGCATACATTTTCTTCTACTGAGAGAATTATCTAGTGTATAATAGGAGATATCTGATTTTCCTGACGATTCAAAGCCTTTTTAATCGATTTCTGTGGTAAATGTTGTTGGATTATGGTTAACAATTGCATCTTCGTACGTCCAATGTATTTGTTATCGCATATACATGAGAATTTGTATATTTTGAATGATTTAGAGAGAATTTGAAATTAAGAAGCAAAAATTTATTCTACATGGAGGTTTTGTCAGGATTTAGAGTAACCCGTAAATAATATTATGAAATAATTTTGCCACGTTCGAAATGTTGATCCTTAAGGTTAGTTTTACAAGCTAACCGCAGGAATATGAGTATTTTTTAAATCTCGCTTACCGAAATGCTGCACTAACATAATGAAAAAGATGAGTAAACCTAACAATGGCATGCGCGACGAATAAGCACGGAGGAGCAATTAACCAAGCGGGAATTCCACCGAGGGCAGCTAAGTAAAAACCACCTTGCAAGAAGAGCAGAATTGTGAAATTGTGTAAAGCCAAATAACCAACTTGCGTAAAAATAATTCTCTTTTCAACATCAGATAAAGAATACTTTTCACAAATTTGTTGGGTAAGCATTCAACATCACGTAAAATAATTTCTAAGTTTCAATGAAAATATTGTAAGCTCAAATATTTAGAATCGTTTATGGATGATCTTATTTCAAATTTTAATACAATTTCTCTCGTGAAATGTTGGCGAATTATAAGAAATTAACTTGATGTAAACTGCTGTCCCATTATGTACATGCATTTGTCAGTATAAAATAAGAATTGGATAATGTAGAAAAGCATGAATTGTCTTTTATAAATTATAATAAGCTTAGTTTATACTGACAAATGTAAGTGATTAATGGGTTAGGTGTTTACATGAAGAACATCAACTTCATTTAATTAATTATCATCGGCCCGCTACCAATATTCATGTAAAAATATAAATGAACTCATAACGTAATGGCCAGATTTTTGCTGCGAATAGGGCTCGAACCTGGGCACGCCTGCTTCGGAAATTTTGTGCTCTAACCACTGAGCTATCCTGCCGCACACTACACACAATTTTCAGTCATATACTAACTAATAAAACTCGGTTAGGCTTTTTTATTTTAGGTGGAGCTCATATGGCATCAATTTGGAACCAAAGTTTCATCTAACCATCTCCAATCTGTCATTATTGAACAGACAACACACTTCATGGCGAAGTGGCTTTGTAATGAACAGTTGGATCCAATTGTCTAATAAAATAATAGATCACTAACAGAATATAATTACACCGTTTTTATTTCCATTTAAGAGCAAATAAAGTAAAATAATAAATGTTGCTAATCCATGCTAGAGTGAGACCGTATTTGGCCTTATAAATTTGTTGAATATCGGAAATTAATTAAATGTTTCACAAGTTGTTCGGACTTATAGACAAATAGGTATTTCTGTACTCATCAGTAGAACTACTGGTTGCAGTGTACGCTCGATAATTCATGTTGCCCTTCGGATCATGGGTTCTTCTTGATATGCTCACATCATATGTGACGTATCCACCAAATTTGCTTAAATCTGGTCTTCTTATTAGTGTACTATGTGTTATTAGATTTCTGAAAATGGCACTAAAATTGAAGTACCGAAACGTTAAACTGCGAAGATTAGACTGAAATTTATTTCCAGTGGGTAGTAGTAATGGAGTGGTGGCCTTCGGAATGATGACATCACGAAGCCGAACTCAGTGCGTACATGTAATGCAGGATCAATCGAATCGTTGCGGACCCGTGAGTGCAAATAGATCACCAACGAAAGAAACTCGTGGATACGTTAAAATCATTATACCTGACTAATAAAATCGGCTGCAAAATTTCTATGCAATTGCGAACATAACATAATTGCTACTTTCATTACACACTTAATAATATATATATATATATATATATATATATATATATATTTCTGACAAGATAAAATGAAACGTTTTGCTCCTCAATCGGTAATTTGTATGGGCGATTTTTAGTGACTAGCAGTTGCATAACATTTACAATGTTGTTCATGCGCGGTGCAAACTGGTTGTGACTTTTACATACAACATTTCAGCCAAAATTAATAATGCAAATTCCTAAATATCACTTTCTTGATTGATAGAGTATATTTAATAGACTATATTAAGTAATATTTACATGTCCAGTGGATTTCTATGTCTGCGCTAATTTAATGCTGATATTATTTAATCCTGGAAGAACGTAATCCGTGGCA
This sequence comes from Eudiplozoon nipponicum, assembly GCA_029291075.1. NCBI lineage: Eukaryota > Metazoa > Platyhelminthes > Monogenea > Mazocraeidea > Diplozoidae > Eudiplozoon > Eudiplozoon nipponicum. Next base: position 16,174 of record JAQBSW010010628.1, on the reverse strand, counting down.
GCTAAAAAAGCTTATTAGCAATATATAATACAAATTCATGCTGTATTTGCTGGCATGTATTTTAAAATATTTGGATTAACAGAACTGTTCGAAATGTTCGTGAATTGGATTTATTAGTTCCGATCGATTAATCCAGAAGCCAATAAAATATAATTAAGCGAACAATTACTTTAATCAGAATTGAGATTTTTTTAAATCCTGCATCATTATTAACATACATTTGTCAACATAAACTATAAATAAAATATTTGTAAATAAAAAACGTGAATTGTTTCTTAAACCAGGTTTGTGAGAATGGGATAAATTAAATGTGACTAGCCATATTTGAGCTGCGTTGTGCAAATTTTTAGATTCGGTGGGATTGGTGTCAATTTTAATCGTACAAACCTTGTTTCAATACGAAGGTATTAAAATTTTTCATTTGCTGTTTGTTTTATTTTTTTAGTTTAAATAACGCAAAGATTATAAGCCATGCATTTCAATGAACATTAGTTGCGAAGGCGATGATAGGTTATACAATGAAGCTTTATAAGACACCTGTGTTGTATGTTAGTGGCTCTAAATCCTAGATCAAAGATCGCATTTTTAATCTTGAATTCCTTATGCGAACTGCGAGGCGGTCGCTCTGTCCTAATGGGGTGAATTATACCTATGGTGGGAGGAATTAAGCATAAATTATAGAAGTCAGACTGCTTAAGCCAGTAAGTTATAGCACAATGGACCAAATGCTATTCGTCCAACAGTTGTTGACCATTTTTCGCATAAAACGTATTTACAATGGCGCAGTAATTATGCAGTCATGAAATTAACATTTTATAACCTCTGCGATGCATGCATTTCAAAAATTTTCTTGTTACTGAGAGAATTATTCAAAGTAGCCTATTTCAGTATGCAATAAAAAATATTGTTGCATGTCCCGGCATGTCAATCCAGTTAAGAGAACGAAAATGAATGTTCCTATAGAAGCGCATACTTGATTAAAAGTCGCTGCAATTTCATGTCGCGGATGTCACACATTATAATTAAACAAACACACTTTGCGTCAAATTTTTTTGGTTTCGTGTATAATAAGCGATATTGTGCATCGATAATAAAAAATATTTTCAATCACGTTCTTTGAACCAAGCTTGCTTCATTTGTTTCATTTTTTAAATTTGTGAAACAAAATGCAACTGATGAAGGCCTACGGTAAGATTGGCCAAAATATATTGCAAAAAGATAAATAACGGGAACAATGAAAGCTGCGTAAGTCAAAACGCAGATCGGGTAATTAACACAGTTATTTCGCAATTTCTGCAAAATGTACACTGTGCATGAAGAGCGAACACAAGCCTCCATTAATTGCTTGTGACTTAGAGTTACAATGCGCGTTGGAGCTTCCCGATTTTCGATTACGCCGAGCTTCATTGAAAAGGCGAATTTTCAATAAATGAGATATTTAGCCTTTCTGCCGAAACCTTTTCCCGTTCAACATGGTTAATGCATGCAATGGAAGACAACCTAACGTCTTTGGTTGTGCAACTTAATTAAGAATTACATGGTGAATGACAGATAATGCTAAATATTATACGCATTTTATTAAGTAACTAATATATTGTCTCTAAATCCTAGTTCTTCCTGAATCCCTTATGCGAACAACAACCTAGCTGGCGGTAGTTTTGTTATTTTGTTCGTAGACTGGTTAAATACAATGGGGTTGGTGTTTACTTCAAGCTCGCAAACTTGATTTAAAGCATTGTTACCACCTCCCGCGCAATCAATTATTGTTAAACCTAGTAACAAATTAATTCAGTTGTGAGTAGAAGGATAAACCAAAGGATGCATGAACAGAAAGTATAATCTCCGGCACATTCGTTTCGTGCTTACTGGCGATTCATCAGTAGGAGCCGGTATGACGCCCTTTAACGACTACCTATTTTGGTCAAGAATGTGGGATAATAGTACGGTACAGAAAATGCTGTTCATCCAGTAAACCGGTTTTGTCCTTATTGGGAATTCAACATGTACTGGTTAGAATTTGATGCGGACAGGGCTCGAATCTGCGCACGTTTGATTCGGAATAATTGAAAGAAATAAAGTTTGAACAAAAATTGAAACAGCATGCAATTGAGTATTAGGCGTTGCGTACCTAGCAAAAATTAATTCCAATAGTACCAGAAGGATAAACCAAAGTCAACATGAACGCAGGTATAATCTCATGTGCACATTTATTTCGTGCTTGCTTATGACTAATTATTAGCTTTTGTGTCAGTACTCGATACCAATACTATGGTTGCCGAGTCGGTAAATGATAACAACACTATGGTTGCCGAGTCGGTAAATGATAACAACACTATGGTTGCCGAGTCGGTAAATGATAACAACACTATGGTTGCCGAGTCGAATGATAACGCTATGGCTGCCGAGTCGGTAAACGATAAAACACTATGGTTGCCGAGTAGGTAAATGAGAGCAATACTATGGTTGCCGAGTCGGTAAATGATAACAACGCTATGGTTGCCGAGTCGGTAAATGATAACAACACTATGGTTGCCGAGTAGGTAAATGAGAGCAATACTATGGTTGCCGAGTCGGTAAATGATAACAACACTATGGTTGCCGAGTAGGTAAATGATAACAACACTATGGTTGCCGAGTAGGTAAATGATAACAACACTATGGTTGCCGAGTAGGTAAATGATAACAACACTATGGTTGCCGAGTCGGTAAATGATAACAACACTATGGTTGCCGAGTCGGTAAATGATAACAACACTATGGTTGCCGAGTCGGTAAATGATAACAACACTATGGTTGCCGAGTCGGTAAATGATAACAACACTATGGTTGCCGAGTCGGTAAATGATAACAACACTATGGTTGCCGAGTCGGTAAATGATAACAACACTATGGTTGCCGAGTCGGTAAATGATAACAACACTATGGTTGCCGAGTCGGTAAATGATAACAACACTATGGTTGCCGAGTCGGTAAATGATAACAACACTATGGTTGCCGAGTCGGTAAATGATAACAACACTATGGTTGCCGAGTCGGTAAATGATAACAACACTATGGTTGCCGAGTCGGTAAATGATAACAACACTATGGTTGCCGAGTCGGTAAATGATAACAACACTATGGTTGCCGAGTCGGTAAATGATAACAACACTATGGTTGCCGAGTCGGTAAATGATAACAACACTATGGTTGCCGAGTCGGTAAATGATAACAACACTATGGTTGCCGAGTCGGTAAATGATAACAACACTATGGTTGCCGAGTCGGTAAATGATAACAACACTATGGTTGCCGAGTCGGTAAATGATAACAACACTATGGTTGCCGAGTCGGTAAATGATAACAACACTATGGTTGCCGAGTCGGTAAATGATAACAACACTATGGTTGCCGAGTAGGTAAATGATAACAACACTATGGTTGCCGAGTCGGTAAATGATAACAACACTATGGTTGCCGAGTAGGTAAATGATAACAACACTATGGTTGCCGAGTAGGTAAATGATAGCAACACTATGGTTGCCGAGTCGGTAAATGATAACAACACTATGGTTGCCGAGTCGGTAAATGATAACAACACTATGGTTGCCGAGTAGGTAAATGATAACAACACTATGGTTGCCGAGTCGGTAAATGATAACAACACTATGGTTGCCGAGTCGGTAAATGATAACAACACTATGGTTGCCGAGTCGGTAAATGATAACAACACTATGGTTGCCGAGTCGGTAAATGATAACAACACTATGGTTGCCGAGTCGGTAAATGATAACAACACTATGGTTGCCGAGTAGGTAAATGATAACAACACTATGGTTGCCGAGTCGGTAAATGATAACAACACTATGGTTGCCGAGTAGGTAAATGATAACAACACTATGGTTGCCGAGTAGGTAAATGATAACAACACTATGGTTGCCGAGTAGGTAAATGATAACAACACTATGGTTGCCGAGTAGGTAAATGATAACAACACTATGGTTGCCGAGTAGGTAAATGATAACAACACTATGGTTGCCGAGTCGGTAAATGATAACAACACTATGGTTGCCGAGTCGGTAAATGATAACAACACTATGGTTGCCGAGTCGGTAAATGATAACAACACTATGGTTGCCGAGTAGGTAAATGATAACAACACTATGGTTGCCGAGTCGGTAAATGATAACAACACTATGGTTGCCGAGTCGGTAAATGATAACAACACTATGGTTGCCGAGTAGGTAAATGATAACAACACTATGGTTGCCGAGTCGGTAAATGATAACAACACTATGGTTGCCGAGTCGGTAAATGAGAGCAACACTATGGTTGCCGAGTCGGTAAATGATAACAACACTATGGTTGCCGAGTCGGTAAATGATAACAACACTATGGTTGCCGAGTAGGTAAATGATAACAACACTATGGTTGCCGAGTCGGTAAATGATAACAACACTATGGTTGCCGAGTCGGTAAATGATAACAACACTATGGTTGCCGAGTCGGTAAATGATAACAACACTATGGTTGCCGAGTCGGTAAATGATAACAACACTATGGTTGCCGAGTCGGTAAATGATAACAACACTATGGTTGCCGAGTCGGTAAATGATAACAACACTATGGTTGCCGAGTCGGTAAATGATAACAACACTATGGTTGCCGAGTAGGTACATGGTACCAACACAATGGATTTCAATATTTGAACATGTGATGTGGAAGAGTTAGTCGTTAAAATACTTATACGAATTCGTATTCAAGCGGTAATTGTGATAACTTCACATAAAGTCGCAGGAAATTCGACATGAACACCAGCACACTAAATACATAACATATAACAAGCCTGTACCATACAACAACAAAACTTCTTTAAAAGTTATTTCGTAGATCTGGTCATTATTGTTTTGATGGTTTGAGAATTAACCATTTTTGCGCATTGTTCGCTGTTACATGTACGAGTGCTATTTTTCCCAGTGTAGTTTACCGTTTCACCTTGTTGCGCAAATTTTAGTTTTGCACATGGTAACAGCGCCAGTGTGGATTGCAGTGTTAAACGCTCATATTGTTTGGAAACTTCTGTCACCGTATGCGCCTCTGTTATTTCCATTTCAGTTTGTTGCCAATCGGATTGTATGTTTGTTGATTCTAGTCGAGGGCCTGTTTGTTCTTGACTGGATACTAGTAGATTGTTGCTGAATTTTGTTATTCTTGGCCAGTCGATTAGAATATCATGTTGATGAAACTTTTGAATATTAATGTCAGGGGCTTGTTGTTTTATATAAAGGGCTTCATAAATAAATAATAATTTTTCTGATTTTGCTTTATGTAGAATTGTGAAAATGGTCGAATTGACAGGGTGCCCCGTTGCCAATATATGATCAGAAATAGCAAACACGCAAACACACAAACACAAACGCATACACACTTACCAACTAGCCAAAACAAGAAACAGAAGTAAAAACGTTTCTTTAAATCAAGTTTGCGAGCTTGAAGTAAACACCAATCTCATTGTATTTAACCAGACGTCGAACAACAAAACAAAACTACCGCCAGCCGCAACGCACTGACGCGTTTCGACCTTCCATGATCATCATCAGAGTACGACGGCAAACTGACTATCGAGGACCAAACCGCATTGAAAATATATGGAAATCAAATTTATATATGCGGATCTCACCTCTAGCAGTCTCGTATACATTGAACTTGACAATAAATGTCGGCTGCACAATTTCTATGCAGTCACGAGCATTAACTGTTTGTTGCTTTCGACACATATACATATATAGGCAATACAAGAAGTAAAAACGAGTCTGTTTTGTTACCACTAGCTTAATCAATTGAAAACCCAAAACGTATAAATATGTATGATTGTATAAGAGATGATTAGTATTCAAGAAATAAATGGCCTTTATCCATTTTGTTAATAATCTGTTCTTTCTTCCTAATTATAAATAAACAGTGTAACATTAAAAGGCATGGACATTATATATATACATTTACATATTTAAATGAAATTATTATTTTTCTCTTTCCTTCCTGTTCAAATTGTATATTTATTTATTCACACCTTATATAAATATATAAAATACATATAAATATATATATATATATAAATATAAGCAACAGTGTGAGTTAAATGTCTTATATATATATATATATATATATATATATATATATATAAATTATTCCAAATTTATACTATATATATATATATATATATTTAAATGGTAATGTATAAAATGAATAATGTCCCTATATATATATATATATAATATATATACATATTATGTATATAGAATAAACCTATCCATCTTCAGATAGGCCTATATATATATCCGTCTATCTACCACATTTTGAGTTCCTCTTTAAAAGACACTTGATAGCTGTTAACCATTAAAATGTTCTCTAGGAACAATTTATTGTTCATTTATTATGATATTCAAATCTTAAATAAATAATTTAAATATAAGCAACCGTGTGAGTCAAATGTCTCTAATCTTATGTCCTATCTACTAATCATTGCTAAATCTGTATACCATCTTCTGGAATATTTTATTAAGAAAGAAAAGTATATAGGAAATGATATTGGTATAGGTCATTCGCAATCAGTTTTCTATAGGCGAGGCTTTTTACTTAGGTTCCCACTTAATTCACGTTCCGCAGCCTCCCGTTTTCTGACCATAGCAAATGCCTCAATAAATATTGGACCTAATGATTTTTCTACCGATTTTACATTCATTACATCTTTTCCTGATTTTATTTCAATCCACTCTCTAATTAGTCTAGTTAATCTGTTTAGGTTGCATAACACGATATGTTTACAACCCTCCCAGTCTACTTCATGATCCGTTTTCTTCGAATGCCTAGCTAGGCCCGATCTTTGCACGTGTCCATATTTGTAGGCTGTCTTGTGTTCCCCTCTACGGACCTTTATCGGTCGCATGATTTCGCCTATATTCCTGAAATTACAATCTTTGCAAGGTATCGCATATACTCCTGATGTCCTGAGGGGTTCTACTCTTTCTTTTTGGTTAGGTAGTTTATTGCCTATAGTAAGCGATTGTCTTAACACTGTTTTAATATTGTATTTAGCTGCTATAATTCTAATTTTTCTGCACAATTTTCAATCAGGTAATATCATAATTTTGTGCTTATCCAGTTCTGATTACTTCTTTACTTTGTTTATTATGTTATCATTAAATCTCATTTTATAATCTATCTATTATACTTGACGAATAGCCGTTTAGTTCGAGTATTTCCCGTAATCTCCTCATTTCCTTTTTTCTATTTTCTATATCCACTATTCTAAGACTCCTTAATATCATGGATTTAAGAATGCCTATTTTCATTCCATACGGGTGATTTGAGAATAATTAAAGAAGGAGTCCCGAATAAGTCTCTGTTCTGAAAATATCTCTTTCCAATCAGTGACCATTCCGTTTTATTTTCACATCCATAAAGGGCAATTCTTCATTATTCTCTTTTTCTAAAGTAAACTTTAATTCACCTAACTGGTTGCCTAACTCGAGAAATATATTTAGCTCATTATCACCATGATTCCAAATTATAAACATATCATCCAGGAATCTCACATAAAAATTTGGCTTGATTTTTTTTCAAAATAGTGCATAAGAATATTAGCAACCGGGACTGATAGTGGTTGTTCCATAGAGACACCTTTAACTTGTTTATAAAATTCATATCTGAACCTAAAGTAGGTGGAGGACATACAAATATTAAAGATTTCCACAATACTACTAAACATCATTTTACTACCTTCTCTTATCTCTGGGAACCCTGTTAAACAACGCTGCACACTTTCTAATGCTGCTTGTACAGGGACATTAGTATACATCGATACAACATTCAAATTATATCTACTAATAATGTCAATAAAATGATATGTATTCTTTAAAGTATAATTTAAAAAATAAGTTTATTTGCTAATTATGTTGCATAGAAATTTAGAAAATATATAAGTTGGTCTGTTTTGTACATTAACGATTAATATAAGTGAATTCCCCTGTTCATGAATCTTCAAAAGAACATAAACTCTCGGAGGGACTGTGTCACGTTGTATTAATGAATTCCCAATTCCTGGATCTAATTATTCTATTAATTATAGTCTTAACTTGTCCTTTTAGCTTATCAGATGGATCTTTATTTATTTTATTATAAACCTCAAAATCATTTAAATGTTCATACAATTTAAATTCATAATCTGACCGGTTCATTAGTACCGTTGCACCACATTTATCCGCCTTAAGGCATATTTCTTTATTGGATAGTAATTCTGCTCTTTAGCGTTTCAGATCATAACTTGGCTTGCATCTCAACTCTTCATGCTCTAACCCCGCTTTGGACACATCCAATTCAAACCTAATCTTATCTTTGTCTGGAAGGAAATGGGCAATCTTTACTGATTCCGTTATTGTCTCATTCCTAGATACGCAATCAATAGGGATCGCAATATTTAGTCCAAGATTAAGAATTTGTTTTTGGTCTCCCTTGAGATCCATTTTCGATGAATTAACCAAAAGTTTAGACATGACCCCATGAATTCTCTTATTTCTCAAAGAGCAATGAATTCCCAAGTATGGTAGTTTTTTTCATACCTTTGTCTATTTAAAAAAAATTCATTATCCCTCGTCTTTTCTGTCAAATTTTCAATGTGTTTGAAATCCATCATATGTAACCTCGCGAGTAACATAGATCTTATTTTAATCTTCTCTCTAATCAGTTCAAATTTACATTTGTTTTGTTTATCAATCGATATTTTTATTACATGTAAGCAATGCTCATGCTTAAGAGTATTTCCTAATTTATCCAACATGAATGAAAGTTTTAACCTGAAAAATTTCGGTATAACACTAAATTTTAAACATTTATTAAGGAAAGAGTTATTTTCCACTTGCCTAACAATCTGCATCTCCTTCCTCTTGTACTGTTTCATAAGCGTGACGACTGTGGCATCATATTTGATACTCAAGTACTTTTTCAAATTTGTTTCGGAGTGCCAGCTTCATATTTCCAATGCCGCGTTTTGCGTACGCGGGTTGTAGCTTTGCACGGACAGTTTCACAAAGATCCGATTGATCACAATTTCCAATTTTGTTTTGTCTTCGATCGGGCTGAGTTTGTATTCATTCCAATGGAAATATATATATATATATATATATATATATATATATATATATATATATATATCTAGTTGTTGAGTTCATTTGCAGTCGAATTTACTCAGTCAATTTTATTCGAATCACAGCTGATTTTCAGTGTTTAATTTTAATCCTAATTTTAAGTCAATGAGGCCGAGTTGTAGAATCATACTCTCTATTCTGCTGTAATATTTCTAAGAAATCACAATTTCAAGTTCTGTTTATGCCAAACTTCATTTACTTACCCGTGGAATTTAAATTTGAATTTCTAAGAGGTTTCTCTTTTGTAGCAAATCAACTTCAAGTCTAATTTGCGGAAATGTTTACAAAAAAAAATTTTTCCCTTACAACATTTAATTCTTTTACCCTAAAAACTGAAGTTGTTTAGATTTATACTGTTTAGATCAATGCTTTACTGACAATGATCGATTCCTAGATCTTGAAGTTTAATTCACTGGTTTTCAATAGGTTATAACTTTCCATTGCTTCAAGATGTGGAATAACGTCAAATATTTAATTGGCAGGCTAAATCTGGAAAAAGAGTGTGATTGAAAATATATTTTATAGTCAATGCAAAATGTCGCTTATTATACTCCAAAACAAACAATCTCGGCGCAAACAAAAATGTGTTTTCGTTTAATTTTAACGTGTGACCTCCGCGGCATGAAATTGCAGTTAGTTTTAATCAAGTATGCGGTTTATAGATACATTCAAGTTCCTTCTCTTATCTTTACTGACATGCCAGAACGTGCAACAATATTTTATACTGCATGATAAAATAGATAAATACTGATAAAATTATTTCAGAATATTACAGTTAAATACAGTTTGTTGCGAAGAACTAATATATATGCAAGTATGAATTAGGTTTTGCGAACCTAGTAACAAATTAGTTCAGTTGTGACCAGAAGGATAAACCAAAGGCAGCATGAACGGAAAGTATAATCTCATGCACATTCGTTTCGTGCTTACTGGCGACTCATCAGTAGGAGCCGGTATTACGCCCTTTAACCACTATATATTTGGTAGAAGAATGTGGAATAATAGGACGGTACAATCTCCTAGACGAATGTGTAAACCTGTAATTGTGAAGCTAACATAATCTAAAGTCAACGACAATACTACTTCAATGCTAACTCAAATTTATGCTAAAGTTCCCCCAAATTGAGAATTACAAAAATTTCCGAACACCTGTTACTCCAGTTAAACCATACACTCTGGCCTTAATTGATATCAGTTATCACATTTCGCGGTAAGCATGACATCATTCAATTCAATATATTACAGTTAAATACAGTTTGTTGCGAAGAACTAAAATATATGCAAGTATGTATTATTAAATAGTTGTTGTCTTCTTTCAATACCTTCACTGAGTTCTGGAGATCCATAACAATTTTTTCAATATCAGAATGCGACAAAATTGGAGCCATTTCAAACCGCGCGCGTGCAAGTCAAGAGTTAGTCAAAGATTTTTGTTTCTAATTTCACCATTTTTAAAATGTAAGAACAAAACAACGTACTCCATGGAATAACATTTATTAATAAATCTTATTTCTACCAGTATCTACAGCCATTGTTCTGGATTCGTTAGTATATTCGTTCATCCAATCCCACTGTACATGTGTTGTAACCAATCTCCTCTTCGTTATGCTGGCCTTTGCTTTGCGCAATTTAGACCACTGCTTTTGCGCAATTTAGACCACTCCTTTTGCGTAACGTCATTTGGTGTGTCATCGCTTTCATTGTAATTGCGTCCGTAATTGATGTATGTGTCGTATATTGCGAAGCGTTGGATATTTTTAAAAGCATGTCGGTTATGTCTTTGTTCCAGTCCAATTTAATTTATTTTTGAATTATTTTCTGCGCTTTTAAGCAGAGCTTCAGCTTATTAATTGCAATAGATTCAAAAGCCAGAAGCATTTTCTCTGTTTTTGCCTTGTAGAGAACTGAAAAATTGTTGCTACTAACAGCATTACCTGTGAGTAGTACATGTTCGTAAATTGTTGTTCTCCCTAAAAAACTATTAAAGAGGGGTGCAGTTCCTGCACAAAAATCAGCAATTTGCGAACATGAGTCGCCAGTAAACACGAAGCAAATGTGCATGAGATTATACTTTCCTTCCATGCTGTCATAGGTTTATCCTTCTGATCACAACCGAACTAATTTGTTACTAGGTTCGCAACACCTAATACATACTTGCATATATATTAGCTCTCCACAACAAACAGTATTTAGCTGTTATACAGAGAGAATGACCTTTACATGCAAACAGGCACACACACAAACACAAACGCATGCACGCTTACCAACCAACCAAAACAAGAAACAGAAATAAAAATGAGTCACCCACATAATCAAATGACATCCCAGAATGTATGTAAATGAAAGATTGTTGAGCGAAGTTCAGTATTCTAGAAATAAATGGCCATTATCAACTTTGATATAAATAAGTTCTTTCTTCCTAATAAGCAATATATATATATATATATATATATATATATATATATATATATATATATATATATATATATATATATATATAATTCTAATTAGGAAGAAAGAACACATTAATAACAAAGTGAGTAAAGGACATTTTTCACGTGAATACTAATCATCGCTATACAATCATACATATATATACATTTTGGGTTTACAATTGATTATGCTAGTGGTAACAAATCTGACTCACTTATTATAATTTATAAAAGACAATTCATGCTTTTCTACATTATCGAATTCTTATTTTATACTGACAAATGTATGTACATAATGGGACATGAGTTTACATCAAGTTAATAGCTTATAATTCGCCAACATTTCACGAGAGAAATTGTATTAAAATTTGAAATAAGATCATCCATAAACGATTCTAAATATTTGAGCTTACAATATTTTCATTGAATCTTAGAAATTATTTTACGTGATGTTGAATGCTTACCCAACAAATTTGTGAAAAGTATTCTTTATCTGATGTTGAAAAGCGAATTATATTTACACAAGTTGGTTATTTGGCGTTACACAATTTCACAATTCTGCTCTTCTTGCAGGGTGGTTTTTACTTAGCTGCCCTCGGTGGAATTCCCGCTTGGTTAATTGCTCCTCCGTGCTTATTCGTCACGCATGCCATTGTTAGGTTTACTCATCTTTTTCATTATGTTGGTGCAGTATTTAAATAAGCGAGATTTAAAAAATACTCATACTCCTGCGGTTAGCTTGCAAAACATACCTTAATGATCAACATTTCGAACGCGGCAAAATTATTTCATAATATTTATTACGGGTTATTCTAAATCCTGACAAAACATCGATGTAGAATAAATTTTTGCTTCTCAATTTCCAATTCTCTCTAAATCATGCATAATATACAAATTGTCATGTATGTGCGGTAACAAATATATTGGATGTACGAAGATGCAATTGTTAAACATAATCCAGTAAAATTCACCACAGAAATTGATTAAAAAAGGCTTTGAATCGTCAGGAAAATCAGATATCTCCGATTATACACTAGATAATTCTCTCAGTACAAGAAAACTTATGAAATGTATGCATGGCACTATATTTTTACGATAAAAGCACTATCCTACTGATAAAATTCATTAAATTATTTAATAGTATCACCGTAAAAGATTAGCTAGGTTGATAATTGTAAAATAAATCTCTTTAGAATGCTGTATTTTATTATAATTACCTTTGAGTTATTATCAATACTTTTTTGAAAACCTTTTTTAGCACTTTGGTACGCTTCCTTGGTATATACAGACATTAATTTTTCGTGAAACGTTTTGTACCCTGCTACTTATGATTTTTTTCCTAAGGCTGCGAGCAATTGGCCAGCCTGTTGTTTCATTCGATAATAACAAATCGGTTTACATAGGAACTCTTCATGCCGAAGTTTGTGTTGTAATATGCGCAACATAATCAATCAGATATTGAGTCATTTATATTTCTCGCTTTTCGGTACAATTTTTGTCCATTGGGAGTGTAAGTATTATAGTATCATATATGGAGAAGAGTACAAAGCTCTTTCCAACGAGAGATTGACTTGTGGGTATGCTGCTTCCATGGACCGAGAAATAAAATTTAACTCGAAGCTCAATATGCTTCGATCTTTACAAATGCATTTGTGACCGGACAGTTTGCTCGGAAAAAATTAGATGTGACTTTTACATGCCACATTTCCGCCTAAAATTACAAATGCAAATTACCAGATATCACTTTCTTCATTTAATAGACTATATTAAGTAATATTAACCTATCCAGTGGATTTTTATGTGTGCGCTAATTTAATGCTGATATTATTTATTCCTTGAAATATATAAACCGTGGCAGGGTGAAAAAAACTTATTAGCAATGTCTTGTAACACGCGGCTCCGTGTTACAACCCAACGAAGGTCGATTATTACAAACGCTGTGCTCTTTAAGGTCAAATATTCTAACTCTGTCCTTAAACAATATTTCTCTTAAGTGTGATTTTAGGAACAATCTCTGTTAGTCTCAAGCAGTTTTAATCGATATTTCTTGAACTGCAATTTTATTTGTAATTAATAGGGTTTTTATAAAATAGACAGAACCGCGCGCGATCCGAGAGGATCACGCGGTGGACTATTGTGTCACAGTGAATTTATCTCGCTTAATCGGATTATTCGTTACTATGAAAATGATTGATTGTTTACTATAGAAAGCAAGGAGCTAAACATTTGTGAGTTGTTTGTCATTTAAATCTTTAAACGGTTTCCATGTTCAATTTTAGTGATAACTTTCAATGTTAACTCCATTAACATCATCATGTATTCTTTGAGTTTTTGTCATAAAAGTCTTTAAACGGATTACACAAAACATTTTCCTTTATAAACATAAATAATTTTACTAGGCTCATATTATCATGTATCTTTAATCGTTTGACTACTCATTACAATCCAGATATTTGTGTAAGAATAACCACTTTTGTGTAAAACATTTTTCTTTATAAACATAAATCATTTTACTATGTTCATATTATCATGTATTTTCAATCATTTGACTATTCTCATTACGATCCAGACATTTGTGTAAGAATAATTTCTTGTGTGCAAAACATTTCACTTTATAGACATATATCATTTTAATCTTTGCCGTCTAGGAGACGGAAAATTTAGTTTAACTGTGAATAGTGTTTAAGACCTTTTTTGCATAAAATCTGTTTTTGCAGCTGACCAACATATATTCAGTTTAAACTAATTGTGAATTATATTATTATTTGCAACTTTATATCTAATATATGTATGAAACCAATTTTCGATTTTCTCATATCGACCATCCGAAAAGGATCAGAGACTGATTAGGCGCACGGGTAGTAATAATAGCTACCATCGATATGTAGGACGGGTATAAAATTCACGAACAAGAAAGCAACCTCGGAAATCGACCCCAACAGTATAATACAAATTCATGTTGGATTTGCTGGCATTTATATTTAAATATTTGGATTAACAGAACTATTCGAAATGTTCGTGAATTGGGTTTATTAGTTCCGATCGATTAATCGAGAAGCCAATAAAAAATAATTAAGCGAATAATTACTTTAATTGGAGTTGAGAGCCGCATATCTAAATTTGATTTCCATATATATTCAATGCGGTTTGATCCTCAATAGTCAGTTTGCCGTCGAACTCTGATGATGATCATGGTAGGTCGAAACGCGTCAGTGCGTTGCGACTGGCGGTAGTTTTGTTATGTTGTTCAACGACTGGTCAAATAAAATGGGATTGGTGTTTACTTCAAGCTCGCAAACTTGATTTAAAGAAACAAAATAATCTTATGTACACACACGTTTCTTGCGAACTGACGTCTCATCAGAAGGGACCGGTACTACGCCCAAAGCCCACTTTGTATTTGGCTAAATACTTTTGGACTGTTGACCCTAAGATGTTGTAGTGTGTAAAAGATCTGGTGTTTTGTTTGACAGTCGTTGCAACATTTTTGGCGATCTCACTGTTTTACAATCTGAAGTTGTTTCGATGAATATTACTTAATTGCATATTATTTAATTACTATGATCGATTGATAGATCTTGATGAACGTAAATCATTTTTGATGTTGTTTAGTTATTTCATCCTCGTAGCAGCGATTTTATGCATTTTTATTTGAATCCGAATGGACTGCCGAAGAGAATTGAGTTATCAATTAATTATATTTTCCAGTTACACACGCATTCCAACATTTATATGCCACCATTTCAAACTCATCTCGATTAATATACTCAAACTGTGTTCGCTTGAACAGCATTTTAAATTTTATGCAACTGCTAGTCATAGAAACTCGCCCATACAAAATCGCGATTAAGGAGCAAGACAGTTCAATTTATCTTGTGTCAAAAATTGATTTTCCATCGATGTTCTTTTCAGGATTTAGATAGACCTGCAAGTAAATGCCGTGCAACGTTACAAAATAGTTAAAGGCCGTAAATAATGAGAGACATTTACAGGAATTGCTTGCTCGGGCAAATGCCGGGAAAGTTTTGCAGTGTTTCAGTGTCTGGAATTACTCAATGACACTCGAGGCCGGCTCTGTTTCACTGGCTGGTGTTCCCTCGGATAAGTATAGTTGACGAAACCACAAAAAGGAGTTTCTTTGTAAAGGTTTAGAAATGTCTTGTTGAAGATCTGCGGTAACACCATAATAGCCATTTAGCTAGTGCATGAACTGGAAAATTTGCCATTGATAAAATTGGCCTCATAGGACAACCTTTTTTGTGTGCTTTTGGTAATCCATACATTTAACAATAATTGTTTGCGCGGGTGGTGGTAAAAAATTCTTTAAATCAAGTTTGCGGGCTTGAAGTAAACACCAAACTCATTGTATTTAACCAGTCGTCGAACAACATAACAAAACTACCGCCAGCCGCAACACACTGACGCGTTTCGACCATCCTTGATCATCATCAGAGTACGACGGTAAACTTACAATCGAGGATCAAACCGCATTGAATATGTACTGAGACAAATTCTATATTTGAAACCAGTGGTGATTCAAAAAATAAAATATAAATGGAA
>JAQBSW010010627.1:0-23416 GCA_029291075.1 Eudiplozoon nipponicum | reverse complement strand
AAGAATTGTTACCATCACCCGCGCAAACAATTATTGTTAAATTGTATTGCCTATATATGTATATGTGGCGAAAGCTCCAAACAGTTTATGTTCGTGACTGCATAGAAATTGTGCAGCCGACATTTCCAGTCAAGTTCAATGTATGCGAGACTGCTAGAGGTGAGAGCCACATATCTAAATTTGATTTCCATATATATTCAATGCGGTTTGATCCTCGATAGTCAGTTTGCCGTCGTACTCTGATGATGATCAAGGAAGGTCGAAACGCGTCAGTGCGTTGCGGCTGGCGGTAGTTTTGTTATGTTGTTCGACGACTGGTTAAAAACAATGGGATTGGTGTTTACTTCAAGCTCGTAAACTTGATTTAAATAATTGTTACCACAACCCGCGCAATCAATTATTGTTAAATTGTATTGCCTATATATGTATATGTGGCGAAAGCTGCAAACAGTTAATGTTCGTGACTGCATAGAAATTGTGCAGCCGACACTTCCAGTCAAGTTCAATGTATGCGAGACTGCTAGAGATGAGAGCCGCATATCTAAATTTGATTTCCATGTATATTCACTGCGGTTTGATCCTCGCTAGTCAGTTTGCCGTCGTACTCTGATGATGATCAAGGAAGGTCGAAACGCGGCAGTGCGTTGCGGCTGGCGGTAATTTTGTTATGTTGTTCGACGACTGGTTAAATACAATGGGATTGGTGTTTACAACAAGCTCGCAAACTTGATTTAAAGTATGTCAGAATGTCATAATCAAAGTTATTAGTATATAATTGCAATATGTGTGACGTTGTCAAGATGCAAAATTTTTTTTGTTGTAATCCATAAATCATCTAGGTGGTGAGTTCTTGCCTCACGGCAAACTTGGCGACTTCTGTAGCTCAGACTTCAGGGTTACTAACAACTAAAAGAAAAAGATTAAACACGGCTTTGATCAGGGCTGTGATTTCACCGATTTTATATGGCTACAATATTTTAACTGCTCAACTGCTCTTACTGCACTATTTTAACCGATCTAAGAAAATTTCATTTCTTACATTATATAGGTTAGAAATAGAAAATCCAGTTAAACTGATTCAAGTTCGTTATTCATTAAATGGAAACAAATGCTGAAATATATTTCAGTAAATGGCGTGAGGAAATGCGCTAGGATATTACACTTTCTTTCGTTACATAAAATTGAAAAGTAAAATAATAAGTTAAATTTAGGGGGCCGTTTTATAATAATAACAATAAATGACGACGAATGTCGAGATCCCGTGTATGTCATCGATGGTGTTACGATTTAGTGGTTGATTGATGCCCGAATTGGTAGACTCTATTTTGGTATCCTCTGATGAACCTGTAATAATTCGAGTCTTTAGGTTTTTCAGGCTTCATAATGTGTTGTTATTAATTAGGTCTGGGCTTTTCCGACAATCTTATTATAGGGCCGACTAATATGTTATTAAACAAAAGTATTCAGTCATGATCAATCACTATTTGCGAAACTACAGGTATCAAATAAGTTTGTTTTGCTACAAATGGTTATGTTTTGTGATGCCCTTTCAAATATATTTTACAAGTTGCTCGTGCAATGTTAAAGGCGTGATTGCTTGGTGGAAATAAAAATATCTTCTGACCGAAAAGCAAAAAAAAAAAATTAATCTTACAACAATTCATGCTGGTGTTTCAAATTATTGTTCATTTACTACGCCACCTTGTGATAAACATTTGAAGTGGCAAACGAAACGTACATTTTCATATTCATATGTATTGAGAATGGTGATAAAAATCTTTTGCAAAGGAAATTTGAAAGAAGCTAAACAAGTTAAGTAAATTCTGTCAATATAAACTATTACAATGGTATAGTTAATCTAGTCAATATTAATATTGATAATAATTATAGAGATATCTTTGTACAATACATTTAGGAGCTATAATGAATAAAATTTGGAAATCCTTTTACACTTGTAAACCGTTAAACTAATGCAAATATCAATGTAAACGGGCCTATTTTGGGCATTGTGAATCAGAAGTTTAAAAAAATATGTCTGGTGATTTCTAGACTATTTGCGACCTCTTGGTATGATGACGTATAGGAAATAAAATTTTCCTGTTTATCTAGGTGTCTATAAAATTGGGGCTGATCATATTTGGAAAACAAGTCTAGGAATGAGTGTATCTGAGATTTTTAATCGCCTTATGTGAAAAACGAAATGAATTTTAAAATATGAATACATTGAAAATAGATTCCAGAAATAGAAAGAACCTGGCAAGACGAATTTATCGAATGTATGCTTGTCATGTTAAACAGAAATTCTAAGACACAAAAATAATACACTGCATTAGGATTACTGTTAATTTTGACCTGCTTGTTCGAAACGTACAGACTATTCAAAATTATCACGCAAAAATTTAGCAAAGCTACTTTCCATGTATTGTGTTGGCCTAAAAAGAATAAGAATATTAATCTGCTAATAATGTGGATAACACTTCTGCGACTGTGCTGGTTGTGCATGAAATTAGAATTACATCTAAAAGTTTAATGGTAAGAAATTTGTTACATTTAATATATTTAAAAGATTGTTTTTTTAATGGCTAGACAAGTAATATAGAAAAGTCGGCTACATGTACTGGATTGACTCCAGTTAAAACCTTATATGAATTATTATGGCAAAACTGCTTGGAGTTGCTAATAAGGAATGGTGCGTACAATTCCATTTATCGGAAAGTCAACAAAAGATAGAAATAATTCAGGCGATAATTTTAAATATGACTAAAGTATAAGTATGCCAAATCAATCTGGAGTGGGGCACATAGCGTTTAATATTTTATTCTCTTACGTAAAAAGACTGCTGACGGATAAGCTATATAATGTAATCAAAACAGGGATAGCGTCCTATCGCGGTAATGACACGTTATACGGTAAACACTGATGTAAATCTACCAACAAATATGGAATCGAATTTAAAATCTTTAGGCTAGAAATGGATACAATTTTACTTCCAAATACGTGCGTCAATATAAGTTTATATAAATGCTACTTTCCAAAGCAGGAATAGTTCTAAGACTAGTTTACGATTGAAGAAAAGTAACTAATAAAAATTCAATTGAAAATTGAACTGTTATATTGAACGAGGATTAAGACTTAATTTTTGATAAAATCCCGTGTCAAAAATATGTCTGATGCAAAAGTAATTTAACAATGAATGAAATTCAGAATTCATCAAAGACTGAAAGACAGTTATGCTGATTTTAGAGCTCTCAAATAAATGAGTATACTAATTTGCAAAAGGAGACCAAGAAATGGCGGTAGTCCGATTTCGGCAAATTAAACAACTGATATTTAATAAAATTTAGGTAAACCTATAAACCAGAGCGTTTTTAACCTCACATGCAAAAATTACAGTCTGCCTTTCAATTGTAACGCAAAACAGATTAAATTTTGATGTGTGATTTCAGTTTCAATGCATATATAATACATAGAAAGTTTTTTTTAAATTATCATGAGTGCCTTTTAATTTTCCTTATTGTGAAAAAAATTGTGATATACTGAATAGCTGCAAGTGTCAAACCCGTCATCTGGTAACGAATTATAACAGTGATTAATTAAGGACCAACTACGTTGATTCTATGCAAGATTTTCGTTGGTACAGAAGTGAGTTTACACAGAATTTGAAATGAATTGTACACAGAAACATTAATAAGTACAACAACCATGACAAGTTAGATTTTGTTTGTGGCGGAGAACTAATATATATGCAATTATGTATTAGGTGTTTCGCACCTACATATAACTTAGTTCAATTATGACCAGAAGGATAAAACACAGACAGCATGAACGGAAAGTAAAATCTCATGGATATTTGTTTCGTGCTTACTGGCGACTCATTAGCAGGAGCCGGTATTACGCCCTTTATCCACTCTATATTTGGGTGAGAAATATGGGAAAATATGAAAGTTTTATCTCCTATACTAATGTGTAAACCTGCAGTAGTAAAGCTAACATCATAAAAAGTATTCGACAATGCGACTTCAACGCTAACTCTTTCTAGATATTATGTACACTGAGACTGTAAAATATACAAAAACTATGGCTATTATGTCAGTACCCGATATCAACATTATAGTATCAAAACTTACCAGGTACCAGTGGATGCCAAGCCAGTACATGGTTCCAACACGATGGATTGCAATGTATGCTATAGCTCAACAAAATTGAGATTTACAATTATTACTGAACAAATGTTACTCCAGTAAATCCATACACTTTGGCCTTTATCGACATCAATTATGAAGCTTCGCGGTAATCATGACATCATGAAATTGAATACAAAATAGTTAGATACAGTTTGTGGCGGAGAACTAATATATATACAATTATGTATTAGTTATTGCGCTCCAAGTAACAAATTTGTCCAAACACAATATGAAAGGAAAGTATAATCTGGTACATATCCGTTTCGTGATTACTGGCAAATCATCAGTATGAGCCGGTATTTCGTTCTTTACCCATTATATATTTGAGTGAGTAATGTGGGAATATATATATATATATATATATATATATATATATATATATATATATATATATATATATTGTGCTTAAAGGGCGTAATACTGTCTCCTGCTGATGAGTCTCTAGTAAGGACTACACGAATGTGGTCAAGATTCTACATTCTGTTCATTCTGTCTTCGGTTCATCATTCTGGTCATAATTTAAATAATTTGTTACTAGATGCGCAGCATCTAATACATAATTAAATAATGCCAACGTTCACATTTTGACATCTTTATTTAATTTCTAAAATAAATTAGACGAAACGTGACTGTTTAACTGGTATTCTCACCATTTACTAATATTAGCCAAATTACTAATAGCAAACACGCAATAGAGACATTTTTAACCGTATAGATGATTACTTATTCAAAATAGTAATTCTTTAATTTATTTTTTTCGTGTGGAATTCCTGCCATTCAGTTATTTATAATTGCAAATTAGTAATATATTTGTTGAAATTTCTAAAATAATTTGACATTTTTTCATAATATCTGCTAGTTTTTGCAATTTCGTAATTGATTTAATAATAATAATAATAATAATAATAATAATAATAATAATAATAATAATAATAATAATAATAATAATAATAATAATAATAATAAATTCCCATCTAGCAAAAGGCCCCAAAATTGAAAGATCAATATACAATTCAAAATTAGGATTACTTACTGGTAACTGAAGTGGTGGTTCACCATATTTTAGCGATAATGATATCAGTGGGGTTGGTAGAAGTTGAGAAAAAAGGAGCTTTCAACAGATCTGTGCAGTTCCACGTGAAGAAATATAAAATTGAAATGACTTGTATAAAATCGATTAGAAATAATACTTGAAAAAAAATCTAGATGCCAAATTCAATCGGATCTCACAGGCTAATTTATTGGTGTTTGCCTTGATTTGATTAAGATGTAGGAAAACGTCTAACTATTTAGAAAATAAGATGCCTAGGTGCTTGACCTTACCTTTTATCTAGGTAACAGTCTAAGATCGAGAAAGAAGGGGTGGATTTGGAGTCAAGTTTCATCAAACAAGTCATGTCATGATTGCTGGGCTATGCTATACTTTTATCATATAATCGAAATATTTCAACTGCTTTTATTGGTTTCTAAAACCTGAGTCTGTGAAACCGTTAGGTTGAATAGTATAATCCATGGGATACTCCAGATCGGATAAAAGCCGATTTTTACAATCGTTGATAATTTTTGGAGCTTGAAACCGAAACTATTAAGGATACTATTACATATGCCATTGCTCAATGAGGCGGACGCAATCCCTGATAAATAAATTGAATCAAAAGCCTTCGACGTTTCAAAAAGGATGAGTGTGCAATCATTTCGTTTGTAGAATAGCAGTGGTTAAATTCACTAGCTAAATTAATCGAGGAAATGCGTACGTTCAGGAAGCCATGGTGACCTTCAAGAAGACAAACTACTTCTTGACTTAATGAAAGGATAAATTTCATTATGTGCTATCTTGTCTAAGATATACTTGTACGCCAAAATAGTATAAATTGGACGAAGTTCTTTAAGTGAGGAGATCGACAAAATTTAGGATATTTTCAGATAAATGTTATCATATACTTTAACTAATCTGGTGGAAAAGAGGTCATTTTGAGACGTCTGTTTACAAATTCCTTCGTCATTATGGAGTGGTTCCAACATAAGTGAAGAATCATGCTGACAGAGATGCTATGTTAATCAAATTGATGGTAAGTTAAAATATCATTGACAGCTTGAACGACCATGTTCGGCGAGACATGGCACTAATAAAAATTATAATTATCCGCGTCATCGAATTTCTCAGTAGATTTGGATATGACTAAGAACTTACTGGATAGCCTACGTAAGCGTCTAAAAGTCTGAAGTCATCCAAGCCATAAAAATTCAGGTTTTCTTTTTCACATATGGAACAGTTAGTTTTGAATGTTTGTAAATTTCTTACGTGATTTTGAATTCATTATTTTCGCTGAGGGTTTGTCTGTCGAGCATTTGTTTAATATGATCTTTAATAAGTGTGAATACGAGAGCGTGGGCACGTGGGAAGTTGCAAAATCTTGAGTTATGCGTCAGGATTTTGTACACCTTAAATAAGTTATTGAACTTACCTTTTGTGCGTATGTGCTTGACGGAAGTGACATATGTTAAGCGGGATTACAATTCATCAAGGACTTGGAAAACGCACGAAGACAAGTTGTTGAGAATGACTAAATCTCTCCAGACAATGTTAACAGATAATCGGTTATACTCTTCCAAATCAACTAAATTCGTGGATATAGAAGGGGGAGATTGTAGGATAAATCATAGTTGTCAAGATGAGGTAAGATCTCCAAAATTTATACATGGTTCCTATTTTGTTGGAGAGGACGCAGTAAAATGCACTAATTGCTTCCGAGTTGTCAGCAGAAATCCGAAGCAACGGATGGTTTATCCATGTTAATTTATACCAGTTAGAAAGAAGAAGTTTAAGGTATCCCACAACGATGTAGTGATTGCACGGCTAGAAGAAACGTTTGGATAATTGTTGTGTCACACAAGTGTCAACAATTATTGTATGATTTGAAGGACAATAGGCCACATACGCAAATAGACTTTGATCTAATAACACTGGCTGAATAGATAAGAATATCATTCCCAGTGAGCTAAGTGTAGTCTTGAGCATAAGTGTAATAGAAAACCTAACGTTTGCAGCTAATCCAACCCTCAATAAGCCGCGTTGGTGCTTTGAAAAAAAGTACTAACCTTTGATGAGGCAAAGATCATTACAATGAATGGAAGGGGCAGCCGAGTTTAGACAGGAAAACATTTTCCCAGCTGGCTTAATGATAGAACTGCTCGCAGCTGATAGATTTTTGGTGTGCTTGATCTACAGTTAATAAAGTTATTTGAGATACATTCCTAGGGAAAATGTTTAGTTTAGAGAGGAGAAGCATACAGGAATCCTGAAGCGGCCGTTGGAGCCCCAGCGTGGGCTGATAAGTATGGCTGTTTGCACGTAGATGAGAATTCAGTGTTCATCATGAAGCCGTACTTTCATAATCAATATAATCTCTGGATGGTGTGGGAATTCAGGGTTATTAATGCAGGTCAAAAGAGGAATTAGGGGTTCGAACAGCTGGAATAATGCAAAGCGACGAGACGCGCTCAGAGCCTGTATTTCCAATACCCTCTGGGAGTTGGTAAGATTAGGCGAAGAATCAATTGCGCTTAACCATCAGGCTCTAATGTTTTATCTCAGTAGGATAGATCGGGTCGGCTCCGTTGACAACATCCTAACAGAAAAATCAACCCATGGCAAATTTGATATCCTAATTCAGGAAATATCTACCTATTATTTATTATTATTATTTTTTTATTATTTTTTTATTATTATTTATTTTCATTTCTAAAGTAATTTTTCATTCTACTCCAATATCCAGTCCTAATACCTATTCTCCTATATTTCCATGTACCAACTCCCATATCCCTCTCACACAGAACAAACTGTACTCATATAAATTTAATCTAATCTAAATTGACATTTATGGAATGAGTATAAGGAAATCATATAGATTGATATACCCGTCTCTTCAGTGATGTCTAGGTTTATTTAATAATTTTTCTGACGCACAGAATGATCAAAAAAGTTTCCATTTTAATAATATTGCAGTAATCCTCAATTCACGGTTTACCTATTCTCATCCTGTGTTCAATAGGTCAAAAGAATAAGTGAGTTTAGTGAAAACTGTTGACAGAACGGTAATGCTTTAATTTTGGACAAGACCGAATAAGGAGACGGAAATAACGAGTGGTATGTCAACTATATAGACATTCTTTTATAAGCATATCCTGTATTAATTTAATTTTCTTGCCAAATGAGTGATGCCAAAGACAGAATATTACGCAAGTGCATGGAGTGGTGATGGTTAATCTTGTAGGTAGTAAACTAGCTAAGGATTACAAATCTTATTTTGAAACAAAAGTGTAACAATATATTTGTAAAAACCTGCCACAAATATCTAAGGCGTGTAATGAGACGACCATACTTATAAATGGCGATCTATAAATGAAAAACATGATAGCCTTAGCTAATTGCATGGACCATGACGATTAATTAATCTACGACCACGAAAAGACTCAATCTTATGTACGTTCATTTCGTTTTGCATTGATAGTGAGACAAAAGTTTGGTTTTATGAGAAGGGAAGTATTTTGAAATCAGATATCGGCTGGACAGAACGCTGTCAGAAAGCTTCAAAAATTAAATTCGCTATGCAATTAATATTAAAGAATACAGATAATTTCTTGAAAAAACTGCTGTAATATGCGCTATGATAGTCAATAAATCCGATAACTAAAGTAAAATTCCGTTTTTATTTTAGAATAACCACAGATTGCAAAATGCAAAACGTATTTGTAATATCCAAGGAAATTGTTTTTATAATTCAAATTTTTAACTAGGACATTTTTCAGTTGTGTTTTTATTGCAGTCAACAAAAACGCGTTACACATTGCAGAAATTCTCAGTTTAAACATGCTTAATCCGCGAATGAATAAACAAAAGCAATTTGTACGAGTATTGGTAATATATTTTAAATTTGTGTGTATGCGTTTGGACGTGCCTTTGAAGAGGCTATTTCAGCTTCTTGTTTGTAGCTATTTAATCATTCTGCTTTGTCTACCTTAATAAAATCTTCCTTTAAACTCTATTTGTCTTAAACAGCATATATTGCGTTTGAATTCAGTTTTGGCGTGAAGAGCATGACCGTTTTTAGCCGTTTGGCATAGAATTATTTTAAAATATTTCAACGCTTCAATTAACAATATAAATCTCAAAATAATTTCTGATACACAAAATGTATAAATTGAAATGTACGTTCATGTTTATTTAAAGCGCCCCGGGGAAGATTAAAAATTTTCTTGTTGTAAGTTATATATATATATATATATATATATATATATATATATATAAGTTATTCATTCAAACTTACATTGATTAGCTTAAAATGGAGTAGTAATCAATACGCACACTACGAAGTGTGAGAAAACGAAGAAATAATAAGCTAATTAACATTCATTCATACATGTATTATACAATTTCTTTATAGTACCTTCAGTACATATATCCTGCACGTTTGTTATTCCATGTGTAACAACAAAATTAAACTGTTTCAAAAGTCATTTGTTCTTCCTTAATTCAATTGCGCATGCCTTCCGATTTGAGTGAAAATTATGGACATGCAAAAGTTAAAAGAAATGCTTATACTATGTTATATTTAGTTAATTTAGTTTGCAATATACAATATTTAATTTTTCTATTCAGTGAAAAAAATATATTTTCATACAATGAGGGACATAAATTTTACAAATTAACAATCTTTTAGGGCAACATCGATGCTATTTATTTTTTAATCGTTTCAACCAAAAATGTTTTTCTATTAATATCAATAATATTTGTCAATTTTGAACAATTCCAAATAAAATAATATTTAAAGCGTTTTCATATACTGAATCAGAAATATATTATATAATTTAAGTAAATTTTATTGTAAACGCATGAATATTATAATTGCAGTTAATATTAAACAACAAAGTGGGCGTAAGGGCTAAACTATTTCCAATTTTTATGTAATGTCTTAGAAAATTGTTGTGTAGTAACAATTCTTTAAATCAAGTTTGCGAGATTGAAGTATAGACCAATCCCATAGTATTTAACCAGTTGTTGAACACCAAGACTTATTCACACTTGGCGTCTATGAGGTTCTCATTGGGTTATAGGATAAGAGTTTATACAAAATAGGGCGACCACGCCAGTCCAAACATTATCAGTCTATCATCTTATATATCCGAAAAACATTCAGATTGGGTCAGAAATGCTCAAATGTTATTTAAAGCTTACCATATTGTAAACCCTATGGACCATGGACTTGCCAGAGATTTGCAGAAGCACTTTCTGCAATTTTAGAATCAAAACTGTGGTTGAAGAAGTGCGCAATGCATTTGAGTTGATAATGACAGAAATTCAACTGAGATATCATCTGGGATGTTTGGCACAAATATGTGGACTGTTGCGCATAGAGAAAACTGGGCGTCAACTTCTATCCGAATTTTATGAACACCTTTTTGCAGAAGCTTCCTGACTGAATATATCTCAAGATGTGTTCAATTTTATTTTTACAGGTTTTTGAGAAGATGAATGTTGATTCGCAAAGCAAACTTAGAGGGCTAGACGGTGTGTACAAACAGCAAGAACCACAGATACACGCTGTAACAGCATTGTCCAGTCACAGTGCGGCAAGTCGGGGCAAATACAGAAACTATTCCGAAATTACAGGAAGATATGCGCGATTTACGAGAAGAAGTCACGAATATAAATCGCCAAATTGAAGATATGGCGAGTATTTTTGTACAATCTCGGTCTCAGGATAGAGATACTAGGCGACGAGGGAATCGTTCACGGTAACGTTCCGATGGGCCACGCGGATGGTGTTAGGCACATTTTTAATATGGACAGAGTGCTAAGTGCCAAGTAGAAGGCTGCATATTCCCGCGTTTAGGTGGACCCAGAGGAAAAGGAAGCGTCAAATCGGAAGACAAAAATTCCTTACCGGAAAATGGATAAGATGCCCGCTAGTGGGAGACGTAAGGGCGTTACATTGTGAAAGGCCCCTAATATGATCATAAAAGACATACTTAAGGAAACAATAAAAAGTGTGACATTAGGGGATAGCATAGAGACATACTTTAAGAAAGTTCTATTCTCTTTAGGTGGAGATCTTGATAACATTGCCAGATTATCAAGAAACAAATTCATTATTAGAGGAGAATTGACTAGTTTCGAGTTTCCTATAGACACGGGTGCAGATGTAAGCATAGTTGGGTCAGATGTTGTGGAAGCAGACTTCCCAACCTTTCATTAACAATTATGAGCTGCAAATCGTAGTCCGATAAGAGTTATGGGATTGAAATAACTGTAGGTACCATTTGGACAGAAACCTTTCTTTGAGTGGAATCTTCTGGTTGCCGATGTCAAGGATCATAACATTGGGATGGATTTCTTGACTCATTTTAATCTGGCACTAGGTCTCAAATCTAGGACCATCGTAGAATTCGTGGAGGTGTTAAAACACACTGAGTCTGATACTTCAGCAGATACATCAGGTCGTTTACCCCGTCACATAGTCGCGAGTGACTTTGCCATTATTATCGAAAAACACTGCGGTATTTCAATATTTTAGTGCTAAACGAAATGGATTAAATACAGGAGTAATGCATCAAATAGTTTTGGTGGCTTATTGCCTTGTTCTCCAAAATCCAATCCAGATTGCTGCGGTTGAGTTTCACCAATTGCACGAAGAAGGAATTTGGTGGATATAAAATTCCAATTTTGCTTCCCAAATGCTGTTGTGGCCTAATCCTGAACCGGGACAATGGAGGGCTTATGAGAAGTATCGTCTATTAAACTCAGTGACTAAGGGTGATTTATATCGTCTCCCTGACGAGAGTACCTGCTCCGAGACATAATGGTTTGATGTTTATTTAACTTTAAAACTCCAGAAAGCGTACTAGGAAATCTCTATAACACGCACCGAAGTCAGATTTCCATGGGGGGTTTGCAGGAATTTCTTCGAATTAATTTTCGGTTGAAAAATTCCATTTTTACATTCCAGCCTTTGACTGAACAAGACCTAGAGAAACGATAGGCTTCTGGTTACATAGATTGGTTTTGTATATCATATAGAGATAAAATGTGTCGTATAGTACCGCCAAAAAATAGAAAGTGTTAACCAAGTGCTATGTGCCATCTTATGTAAGATCTGCATCACAAGTTCATAAAACTAATGAAAATAGGAAGACCTGTCTGACTCCATTTTCAGAGGATTGCGTAAAATCAGGAGGATGGCAGACGAAAATGTAGACATGGGATAGAATAGAATAGAATAGAATAGAATAGAATAGAATAGAATAGAATAGAATAGAATAGAATAGAATAGAATAGAATAGAATAGAATAGAATAGAATAGAATAGAATAGAATAGAATAGAATAGAATAGAATAGAAATAGAATAGAATAGAATAGAATAGAATAGAATAGAATAGAATAGAATAGAATAGAATAGAATAGAATAGAATAGAATAGAATAGAATAGAATAGAATAGAATAGAATAGAATAGAATAGAATAGAATAGAATAGAATAGAATAGAATAGAATAGAATAGAATAGAATAGAGATAGAATAGAATAGAATAGAATAGAATAGAATAGAATAGAATAGAATAGAATAGAATAGAATAGAATAGAATAGAATAGAATAGAATAGAATAGAATAGAATAGAATAGAATAGAATAGAATAGAATAGAATAGAATAGAATAGAATAGAATAGAATAGAATAGAATAGAATAGAATAGAATAGAATAGAATAGAATAGAATAGAATAGAATAGAATAGAATAGAATAGAATAGAATAGAATAGAATAGAATAGAATAGAATAGAATAGAATAGAATAGAATAGAATAGAATAGAATAGAATAGAATAGAATAGAATAGAATAGAATAGAATAGAATAGAATAGAATAGAATAGAATAGAATAGAATAGAATAGAATAGAATAGAATAGAATAGAATAGAATAGAATAGAATAGAATAGAATAGAATAGAATAGAATAGAATAGAATAGAATAGAATAGAATAGAATAGAATAGAATAGAATAGAATAGAATAGAATAGAATAGAATAGAATAGAATAGAATAGAATAGAATAGAATAGAATAGAATAGAATAGAATAGAATGCTTTTGCCATCTTATTTCTCGGTTCAGTTTTAATAATTGATCAATATCATTTGAAAGATTGCGTTGCAATAAATTCACAAAATATTCCTCATAAAACGAGTTTTATTTTTTATTTGTGCGCATTGGGATCGTTTATCAACAGGTAATTTAGTTATTCTATTTTTTGTGTCTAATCCTTCTTCAGGTTAACCTTTCTGTGTGCAGTGTTTCGTAAGAGGTACACAGTTATATAAATATATATATATATATATATATATATATATATATATATATATATATATATATAAATGTATATATATATAAAATATATAGAATATATATATATATATATATATATGTAAATGTATATATATATATAAATATATAGAATATATATACATATATACATATATATATACATATCTCCTTGAAATGCGAGCTTAATAAATTATTGTGTTCTTCTGTGTAGAATGTTGTACCCCATCAGACATAAATAAAATTCCTTTTCTCATGGATTTCGTGACAGCTACATTAGATAGTAATTGTTAATCGTTTTATTATATTCATTTTATTGAATCTGATCATCAGTCATTTCGGAAAATAACTGACGATCTGTTGATAATATATATAATGGCACGTACCATTGTAATGTAAATATGTGTAGATTACGTTGGTTTCATGCAATTTTTTCATTTAATTTACTATTAGCTCTTTTACAGGTTATTTAAAGTAGATGTCTTCGTAAGTTGTATGAAATCGATATGTTTTGAGGTGCTTTGTTGAAATTTCAGTTAATGTTCGTGATTGCGACCTGTTTTTAAGTACAAGAAATATATCATCCACGTACGGTATATATGGAGCACATTTACTTATGTCACTCTTTAGTGATGTATTTTCTAAATGCCATAGAAAAATCTCAGCCAACACTGGAGATAAGGGGCTTCTCATTGCGACACCATCAGTCTGTTTGTAGATGCTTCCATTAAAACGAAATCGCAATAGGAAGCCCCTTATCTCGAGTGTTGGCTGAGATTTTTCTAGGGCACCTAGAAAATACATCATTAAAGAGTGACATAAGTAAATGTGCTCAATATATACGGTACGTGGATGATATATTTCTTGTACTTAAAAACGGGTCGCAATCGCAAACATTGCTTCAAAATTTCAACAAAGCACATAAGAATATCGGTTTCACGTCAGAGCACGAGAAAGATGACTGTCTGTCTTTCCTAGATGTACTATTAAAGAAAGAAACTAATGGTAAATTAAACAAAAACAATTTACCATAAACCAACATGGTCTGCACAGTATTTGCATTACAGCAGTTTTGTGCCATTTCAATATAAATTATCAACAGTTCGTGGTTGCTTTCAAGAATTGACAGGTTGGTTAGTCAAGATTCTAAAGAAAATGAATATAATAAGGCAATTAACGATTTAATGTCTAATGGCTATCACAGACAATTAATTGAATCAATTATTAAAATGGGATTAAAACCAGAAACAGACGTACTATGGGCCAGAAAAGAAAACCGTCTACCTAAACATCCCATTTATGGGGGATGCAGTTTCCCGAATGGCACAAAAGAAAGTTGAAGCAGCATTGACACGCACATTTAATGCAGCCAAACTACGAGTGTTATTTAGGTTAACACACTTGCCTTTACCAGCAATCAAAGAGAAACAGCCGTTAATGTCGATATCAAATATTATTTACCAATATACATGCGCAAGTTGTCGATCAACTTACGTAGGCCGATCGACCAGACGGTTAATTACTCGAATGAGAGAACATTGCAACTTGAACGCCTGTTTTAAATCAAATGGTGAATACACGTCTGCTATTGCGCAACACATCATCGAAACATCGCACGTATGTTCTCCAGACGTAGCATTCAAAGTAATTACTAAATGCAAAAACAAAAGGGAGCTAGCCACATACGAAGCCTTATGGATAAACAAATTGCAGTCGGATTTATGTAAGCAGAAGAAGCACGTACAAGCATTGAGCTTGAACTGGATGTGACGCACGCAATTTGATTGGTTTCTATTTTTCACACTCGCTTTGTTCACATATTTCTATCTTGTTTTGCTTTCCAATTTATATATAAAGATATGTTCATGAGTAGATATTTGAGAAGACCATGAGAAAGAAAATTTTCTTATATCTGATAAAATTTCTTTTTGTTTTTGCACATAAGAAGGGTACAATGAATATATATATATATATATATATATATATATATATATATATATATATATATATATATATAGTTGTTATTAACATGGAGGATAATCCTAAATTTGTGGGCATTGATAGCAAATTAGAAGGATTCGTAGGCGTGAACTTATTACATATGGAAGAGAAAGCCCTTCCATCGCACTCCTATAAGCTCACCGAGATGGATTAAGACTTGGCGTCTATGGGGCTCTGATTACCTAATAGTACTAGTGCCTCTACATATTCAAAGTGATGCATTATCCAAATTTATTCATAGTCATAAATTTTCGATCGCATTTTTGAGTTTAAGGAAGAATCGTAATCTATATTGTTTCACTTTTTAGATCATTGGGTAGAGCAACCAATTCCGAAGCAGAATTTTCAAGATTCGAGTCCTGTTCGCGGGAATTCTGGACAATATGGGATGAGTTACCAATAAGGACAAAACTGATCTAGTGGATTAATTTCCTTTTCTACATTATACGATGCTTAGATTATACTGACAAATATATGCACATAATGTGACAGGTGTTTATATCAAGTTTGCAACCGTAATTTAAATAAATGTTATCGCTGCCCGCGCAATTAATTTTCATTTAACAAACCCATAAATTTTGTTCCGAAGAATAATGATTCTAAAACTTAATTTCAATGTTTTTTTTTCTCTTATTCAAAAGGAGGCCTTGTCAAAATGTCTCAAGATGCCTCATTTTTCGATTTTATTGACATATTTAAAAGGGAGAATAATGGAATCTTTCATTTGTTAGGCTTCGTGTAAATAGTAAAATTAAAGATATTTTATTGCAAGAATGACTAAACGAAGACAGCTTGATGTCAAGATATAATCCTTTGAAGAAATACGCTACCGCCTAACGAAATAATAATCTGCAGTACGTGGAATAAGATTGCTAATCCAATAATTGCTTACTCATGCCAAGTAATCTAGTTCAAAAACGACATAATGAAAGACTAGTGAGTTTCACGCATCACGTCGTCTGATAATATATCATACTTCAAGAATTTTTATCTATTTACGCAGTAAATATTACGTCAAAACCACTAGTAATAAATAATAATATTAAATTAATTTGCCGAAAAATGACTCGCAAATTTATTTGAATTAGAGCCGTATGCTGCAGTCACACAAAGTCTATTAATTAGTAGTTGCACGTAATTGTCGGTATTTTAGAAGCTTCAAAATTGATTGAATGAATTAATGCATTATCTAACAATGGACAACAAACAGGATCATACAATTAGAAGCAAATAATCACCCATGCATTCGCACAATATGCTCGACCACAACAGAAAGGCTCTTGTATATTCTATCTTGGTTTATTAGTTAATGCTCTCCGTTATTTAGCAATTTACATGTCTTTACCACATAATATTCTATAAACGACTGGTTGATTACTTAACAAGCTGTTATTAAATCATTTTCGTATGGTTGAAACAAATCATTGAATAAAGTTTACGAACATGAAGTTAACTCAAATTCAAATGCATTTAAACAGTTGTCAAATAAAATGGCAAAAGTTTGATCAGTTGCACGTACTGACGCGTTTCGACCTTTAATGATCATCATCAGAGTACGAAGACTATCTGACTAGCTAGGATCAACCGTAGTGCATATATAATGAAATAAAATTTAGATATGCAGCTATCACGTGTAGTAGTCTCGCATATATTATAATTGACTGGAAATGTTTGCAGTGCAATTTCTATGCATTCACGGGCATTAAAATTTAGCAGATCTAGCCATTTATATGTAATTCATACAATTAAACAAACTTTAATTACGCTTGTCATTTTC
The DNA here is from genome assembly GCA_029291075.1 of Eudiplozoon nipponicum. NCBI lineage: Eukaryota > Metazoa > Platyhelminthes > Monogenea > Mazocraeidea > Diplozoidae > Eudiplozoon > Eudiplozoon nipponicum. The sequence continues at coordinate 6,089 of JAQBSW010010627.1, read as the reverse complement.
CCGTTGTAATCTGATGATGTCCACTGAATTTCGAAACGCGTCGGTACGTGTAACTGACTTTAGTTTTGCTATGTTCCACGTCGATTTGTTATAAACAATGGGAAAGGTGTTTGATTCTAGCTCGCAAACATTATTTAAAGTATTGTACCAAAATCCGCGCAATCAATATTTAAAAAAAAATTTTATTACCTTTATATATTTTGCGAAAGCTGCGGAAAGGTAATGCTCGTGACTGCATAGAGATTGTGCAACTGACAAATAAAACTTATGCGAGACTGCTAGACGTGAGAGGCGCATGTCTTATTTTGCTCTCCAAATATATGATTTGCAGTTTGAACCTCGCTATCTGTTTGCCGTAGTTCTCTGATGGACGTTCGAAACGCGACAGATCGTGTGACTGACCGTAGTTTTGTTATGTTTTTTGACGACTGGTTTAATATAATGGGATTGGTATTTAATTCAAGCTCAAAGACTTGATTTAAAGAATTGTTACCACCATCCGCGCAATCGGTTATTGTTTAATTTAATTAATAATTTTCAAAATTTTATGAGGTATCTCGAGAGAGAATCTTGTAGTTTTAAATGATGATTTAAGAATATATGACATTATTAATAATTTTTAAGCATCAATCATGATAAAAGCGCTACTTGCGAATACATGTATATTAGATCTAAGGCTCTGCCATCCGTCGACATTTTAATAGTGAGTTAAGAAAATGTTAGTCTAAGAATGAAATACTTTTAAATTAAATATCGACTGGACATTTCGTCAGATATCCTAATTCTGTCTATATTTCTAAATACAGATGTTTGTTATACAATCTTTTCTAAAGAATATAGCAAGTAGAAATTCATTTGAAAGGGTTTTATTGTTTCTTATTTATAGATCTTTAATCTATTGATGATTTTTAAAATGGTACCCGTTAGTCATGTATGTGCCTTTGCTTATGTATAAAACTGAGAATTATTCGAAGTGATATACAGTGATCTCAGTGAATTTTCTCATTGTATGTGCGTCGGTATATATTACTGCGAATACTTCAGGTAAATTTAAATACATGGTCGAGCATGTTTTTTTACAAGGAACTAAATAGATTTCATTTCATTTATACCTTAAACGCCTTAACCTGCTTATCTGATTATTATGATTTTATAAGCAATAATTAGTGTGGTCCTCACTAGCTAGGAAGGGCTCCAAGGTACCAATGCACTGCACGTACATTCATGACAGTATAAATGATAAGAAGCTAGTAAAAAATTAATAATAAAATGAGTTAAAGTAACTATACTTCAGACAGGATAATTGTAAAATTACCTGTTGAATGAAAGGTCATTTTAGTATTAAAAGCAAAGACGATAATTAGCATTATATATCAGCAATGGATGTTAAAATCTACCGATCGTTGGTGCTGTGAGCAAAATGTTTTCTAATGATTTTTAAACCCTTTTGAATATATTAAATTATATCTTGATTTTATAATAATGAAATTCCAAAATAATCTTGAATAGATTTCTTCTAAATACAGTAATAATCGGCAACTAACACAGTCAATAATATGTCCCGTTTGCACTGTATAACGTGAAAGATCCAGCCTAATGACTGGTAAATATTAATGTGCAGTTACATTTTACTTTCCGCATATATGGAGTTATAGTCAATTAAACTTGATCTCTATTTAAATAGATAGGCCATATTTAGCCGTAAATTAGAAACAAATAGGCCGAAGGCTCAAATAAGGTTTATGCTACTTTTCTTCGGTACGTTAATGATTTTAAATTTGTATAGGTTGTCGTAGTCAGTGCTTGTAGCATAGGGTATGGAAACTTTCGGATTTAATATGGCATAATTTTGAAGATATTTTGTGCCAATAGACGTCCAGAGGACAAAATTAGTTCAAATCTAACCAATTGTCAAATAAATACGTTCAAGATTTTATTTATTCAGAATCAGATGAAATTTCATTATTTTGGGTTTATAATGCTAGTGGCAGAGAACTCATATAAGCAATTATGCGTTACGTGTTGCGCACCTAGTGACAAATTAATTCAATTATTACCAGAAGGATAAACCAAAAGGTAGCATGAAAGGAAAGTATAATCTGGAGCACATTCGTGACATGATTACCGGCGACTCAGCTGCAGGAGACAGTATTACGTCCTTTAACCATTTTGTATATTTGAATAAGGTATGTGGGAAAATAGGACGGTACAAGGTGCGCAACACTAAATACATAATACTTTTGGTTTGTTACCAATAAATGAGGTAATGATTAAAGCCGATAAAACAATTCAACTTCATTAAAATAAGAATAAAATTCAATTTGATTTATGAATCCAAAAAGATCAGAAACAGAAAACATATGACGAATTAATTTGCCTCCAAAGATGGTTACTAATAAGCATTGTTTTATGCGAGAATAAAGATAAAGAAGGAGCGACGGTCTATTTCTTTTATCATGGATACAAAGGAATGGAGTAGCCACACTAAATAAGAGTATGGGACTTGCAGAAACCCTCCATCCCAATAAGAATTATTGCTTACGTTTATAGCTTAACAAAAAATAATATGTCCAAGTTTGATTGTCAACTAATAAATAGCCAAATCAAGGTAGCGATCTTGATAGAAATACCAGTTTGTGACAAATTAAGGACAGTACGTAAAGAGTTCCAAATCAGTTCGAAATCGGTCTATTGGATGAATCACATTACCTAAATTATAAACTGCCTATTTTATACCGACGATTGCATTTTTATAATAGGACTGGTTTTTATATCAAGAACGCAACTTTCATTAAAAGTAAACTATACCGGAAATGATAAGTGTGTGCAAGGCTTCTGATTATGTTATGTTTAGGAAAGAATTTTAAAAACCGAATAGAAAATTGGCTACAATAGAAAACATATGCATGAATTACTCGAAAAATGCCTATCAGATTAGACGCTACGTAAGCCCAAATGTATACACAGCTCTTCGGTGATAGATTTGTATGATGGAAGTAGAGATAGAATTTTATGATACATTGTACCTTTCCTTTGTGCAAAAACAAAAATAAATTTTATCAGATATAAGAAAATTTTCTTTCTCATTGTCTTCTCAAATATCTACTCATGACCATAACTTTATATATAAATTGGAAAGCAAAACAAGATAGAAATATGTGAACAAAGAGAGTGTGAAAAATTGAAACCAATCAAATTGCGTGCGTCACATCCAGTTCAAGCTCAATGCTTGTACGTGCTTCTTCTGCACACATAAATCCGGCTGCAATTTGTTTATCCTTAAGGCTTCGTATGTGGCTAGCTCCCTTTTGTTTTTGCATTTAGTAATTACTTTGAATACTACGTCTGGAGAACATACGTGCGTTGTTTCGATGATGTGTTGCGCAATAGCAGACGTGTATTCACCATTTGATTTAAAACAGGCGTTCAAGTTGCAATGTTCTCTCATTCGAGTAATTAACCGTCTGGTCAATCGGCCTACGTAAGTTGATCGACAACTTGCGCATGTATATTGGTAAATAATATTTGATATCGACATTAACAGCTGTTTCTCTTTGATTGCTGGTAAAGGCAAGTGTGTTACCCTAAATAACACTCGTAGTTTGGCTGCATTAAATGTGCGTGTCAATGCTGCTTCAACTTTCTTTTGTGCCAATCGGGAAACTGCATCCCCCTTAAATGAGAGAAAGAAAATTTTCTTATATCTGATAAAATTTCTTTTTGTTTTTGCACAAAGGAAGGGTACAACGAATTTTATTAAAGCTCGCATTTCAAAAGAATTTTATGATATTTTTTTAAAAAAATGACCAGTTAAACAAATTTCAATTCAATTTGAAAAAGAACCAGTGGATGAATTACCGTACGTTAGTGAGACCTTGCGCCGAATTAAGTTAAGAAGTCTGGAAAAAAAGTAAATTTAAATATTCTCATAGTACTAGATCATGTGCGTCATACGTTATAAGGTGACGTACAACGCATATCAGTGTGTTATTTAATCAGACCGAAAATTTTGAAATGAATCTATGGAAATTAAATCAAATAATAGCAGTGAAATTACAGTGGGGAGTAACTCAATGGACCGATTTGGAACGCAGTACATACGATTGGTAGAAAGCGAAGTCTGCCTGAATTTGAATATGAAAGAAGCTCAGTAAATTATTATAATTATATTATTTGTGATCTTAGAAGTTTGCTTTTGATTACTCAGCTTTATGATCAATCACATATGATCCTACTTAATTAATTTCTTAATTCAACTTATCTTAAAATATCTGTTATTTAAGTATCCCAAAATAGTGAGCTATTCCGCTAATTGTTAACAAAACCCGCTATTTCAATAGGTACTTTAATAAATTACTTGACTCATCCTCACGTAATTTTAATTCCTTATCTTATTACCTACCATTTAATAATTTAATTTCAAATTGGCTTAGAACAAGTGTATCTGTAATACCTAACCTTCTCTAGCCAGTGATGCAACTCATAAATTCAACCTTTCCCAATGTGTTAATAAAATAATTAATCGATCAAGTGGAAGGTGGAAAATGTATGTAATAAATTTAGTGGTACTTGCGAAAAATAAACCCACGTCTATAAATTTTTATCTGAAAGATACTCAGTTATAAATATGTGCGTATTGAAATTTTATCTAGTGAAACTTTTGAACGTTTTTTTCAGTTCAATACAGTTTTACCTGGATGAACATACGCCTGAAGTTACCTATATATTGCCAAATAATTCTCAGTTTACGACATATATATGATCACACAACTCATGTACCTTCACTTACTGAAACATAAATAATAGTCTTAAGATCTACCAATACATATAAATTATTGTAACCTTCCTATGTGCAAAAACAAAAAGAAATTTTATCAGATACAAGAAACGCTTCTTTCTCATGATCTCCTCAAGTATCTACTAAAGAACATATCTTTATATATAAATTGGAAGGCAAAACAAGATAGAAATATCTAATCATAGAGAGAGTGTGAAAAAACGGAAACCAATCAATTGCGTGCGTCACATCCAGTTTAAGCTTAATGTCTAAACATGCTTCTTCTGCTTGCATAAGTGCTGCTGGGATTTGTTTATCCATAAGGCTTTGTATGTGGTTTAATTGATAAGGACACTGCACAGAAGCTCAATCCAGTTGGATAATCTACGCCAACAATGTATGTATTACAAAAAAAACACAAAAAAGGTTGTCCTATGGCGCCAATTATATCAATGGTAAATTCTAAGTTTCATGAACTAGCTAAATGGTTAGTTCGTATACTTGAACCATAACGGAAACTACTAGGTAATTATTCAGATGCCGATTTGTTTGAGTTTATAAACAAAATTCAAGATATAAATGTTAAAACCAAGATTATGGTGTATTCTGATGTTAGTCTTTGTTTACAAACGTTCCAATTGATGAAACCATTGACACTATAGTCAAAGCGGTAGAACACGATATATTATCATCGCCGGTGCCATGTCACACCATACGCAAGCTTATCTTATTATGCACGAAAGACGCACGTTTCCGTTTTAGTGGAAGCATCTATAAACAGCCTGATAGTTTGGCAATGGAGAACTCCTTATCTCGAGTGTTGGCTGAGATTTTTATAGGGCATTTAGAGAACACATCATTAAAGAGTGACATAAATAAATGTGCTCATTATATACGGTACGTGGATGATATAATTCTTGTCCTTAAGAACAGGTCGCAATTACGAACACTGCTTCAAAGTTTCAACAAAGCACAAAAGTATATCGGCTTCACGTCAGAGCACGAGAAAGATGATTGTCTGCCTTTCCCAAATGTACTACTAAAGAAAGAATCTAATGGTAAACTATACAGAACAATTTACCGTACACCAACATTATCTACACAGTATTTGCATTACAGCAGTTTTGTGCCGTTTTAATATAATTTAAAATCAGTTCGTGGCTGTTTTTAAAGAATTGACAATTTGGTTAGTTAAGATTCTAAAGAAAGCGAATATAATAAAGCAAATAACGATTTACTGTCTAATGGCTATCCAAGACAATTAATTGAATCAATTATAAAAAAGAGAATTAAACCGAAACAGACGTATTAC